>OY728167.1:760598905-760796405 GCA_963277665.1 Viscum album
ATAAAAACACGATATATTACCTAAAAAGACCTAAAAACACTAATGTAACCTAATAAAGACAAAAAATTCTAGTATACCTTAAAAATCCCTAGAAACCATAATAAACCAAAATATACTATAATATCACATAATAAACCATAAAAATGATCAAAAGCAAAAAAACACTCACAAATAATAAAAAATGCTATATTATCTAAAAAGACTTAACAAACGCAAATATAACCTAGTAAAACAAAAAAACTAATAAACCCCTAACAAACCCTAACAAACCCTAAAAATCCCTAATAAACCCTAATTATAACTAATAAACCCTAATAAAACCATAATAAATCTCCAAAAATACCCTCTCAACCCTAATAAACCATGATACACCATAATAAAACCTAATAAAACCCAACTAAACCCCAATAAACAAAAAAAATGTAAACAAACCATTAAAAATCCCTAGAAACCCTAATAAACCACAATAAATTCTAATAAGACCTAATAAACCATAAAAAATGCTCAAAAACACTAAAAACACTCTAATAAAACATAAAAAGTCCTAACAACCCCGCATATATATTAAAAAAACTAAAAAACACTCATACACCCGAATAAAAACACTAACAAACCCTAGTAGACCCTAAAAATCTATAATAAGACCTAATAAACTCTACTCAACCCTAATGAACCCTAATAAAAACTTAAATATATCTACTCAACACTAATAAAACCCTAAAAATACCTACTCAACCCTAATAAACCTTAACACACTATAATAAACCATAATAAACCCCACTAAACCCTAAAAAACGCAAATATACCATTAAAAATCCCTAAAACCCCTAATGAATGCTAATAAAACCTAAAAAATCTTAAATTAATAAATAAACCCTAATAGACACTACTAAACCCAAAAAAACCCAATATACCCTCTTAAAAATTAATAAACCGTAATGAACAACAATAAACCCTAATAAATCTTAAACATACCCAAATATACCCAAATATACCATAATATACCCTAATAAACCCAACTCAATACTAATAAAACCCTAAAAATACCTAATAAACCCTAATAAACCTTAACACACCATAATAAACCCTAATAAAATCCTTATAACCCCCACTAAACCCTAAAAAATGCTAATATACAATTAAAATCCCCTAAAACCCTAACAAACCATAATAAATGTTAATAGCACCTAAAATTTCTAAAAAATGCTAGTAAACCCTAAAAATACCTGTAATGATAATAATAGTAATAACACACGTGCATGTGCATGTGCATGTTCATGGTTTAAATAATAAATCATAACGCACATGCATATGCATATGCCTGCGCATTTGCATGTGAATGATAATAAATAATAAATTATAAATAATAACTCATGTGGATTACATGTGTATGTGCATGTGCATGTGAATGATAATAAATAATAAATAATAACGCACATCCAAATGCATGTGCATGTGCATGTGCATGTGCATGTGCTCGGTAATAAACAATGAATAATAACTAACTCCACATGAATGTGAATTTGTATGTGAATGATAATAAATAATAAATAATAACACATGTTATAATAGAATAATGCACTTGCATTATGTGTGCACGTGCAAGAGAATAAATAATAATAACACATGAGATAATGGAATAATGAAACTTCATTGAATTTGCATCAGCATGATAATAAATAATATATAATAACACATGTGAATGTGCATTTACTTGTAATGATAATGATAATGACGCATGCAGGTGCACGGTAATAAATAATAAATAACAACGCATGTGCATGTGCATTTGCATTTGATGATACAAACAATAATAATAATAATAATAATAATAATAATAATAATAATAATAGAATAACGCGGGTGCATTTCATGTGCACATGCATAGTAGTAAATAATAAATAAATAAACATATATAAGAACACACATGCATGTGCATGTGCCTTTACATTTGATGATAATATTAATAATACTAATTGTAATAATAATAATAATGCATGCACGTGCATGGTAATAAATAATAAATCAAAATGCACATACATGTGCATTTGCATGTGATAATGATATTAATAATGATAATGATAATAATAATAATAATAATAATAATAATAATAATAATAATAATTGTGTTAATAATAATAATAAAAGAATAATACAAGTGCATTGCATATGCACATGAATGGTAATAAATAATAAATAATAATGCACGTGCATCTACATTTTCATGTGATGATATTAATAATAACAACATTAGTAATAATAGTAGTAGTAGTGGTGATAATAGTAGTAGTACCAATGCATGTGATAATAGAATATTGCATGTGCATTACGTGTGCACGTTCATGGTAATAAATAACAACGCTCGTGCATTGCATTTGCATGTGATGATGATGATGATGATGATAATAATAATAATTTTATTATTATTATTATTAATAACAACCAATGTGATTATAGAATAACGCACGTGCATTGAATGTGTGTGTATGTGAATTCTCATGTGCATTGTCATTTGATGATAATAACAATAACAACAACAACAACAACAACAACTACTACTACTACAATGATAATAATAACAATAATAATAACGCTTCTGATAATAAAATAACATGTGTTAATTTCATGTGCATGTTCATGGTAATAAAAATATAATAATAATGAATGTGGATGCACATGTGAATGTGGATGAGATGATGATAATAAAAACAATAACAACTGTAATAATAAGTTATAGTTGTTTGAAAAAATAGCAGACGGGAAAAAAATGCTAGAAATGAGGTCTCAAAACCTATCAAATCACAGAGTCATTGATAAAGGCATAAATTATTATTCGAGTGTCCATTTCCACTCCGTGAATAGTCAAACTGAATTTCTTGGAACGAACTACGATAAAAATCGGTGTCGGAGGCTGAACAGACACACAGATCAGAAGTTATAACCATTTGAAGAAAAATTTAACAATGATCTGTACACAGAAATGGAATTTTGGAGGCCTTCTGATCAGTTTCTGAGATTTTAGTGTCTCAAACATGACTTGAACAAGGTTCAAGTCATCCTTATGTGTAGATCTCTTCGCTACTTTCAGTTTAATATGTGGTAGTGCTCAAATGGATAACCGGAGAGAAATTTATGGTCGTTTGAAGTTGGACTTTTTTGGAGTGGTATAACTAATATATCTTATATTTCATTGATCTTATCATAGTTTCTACTAATATTGATCCTCACTCATCTCAGGAGATTCTATTTGACTGTTCACAACGCTCAAACAGACACCCGAAGGAGAAGTTATGCCTATTTTAGTGAGTTGCGATTTTCTTAGGTTTTGAGGTGCTAGGAGAGTTACTCAATTTAAAACGACAATAAATTCTTCCACATTTGTTCATTTTGGCTCTACCACATATCAAATAGAATATTGTGAAAAGATACACACTTTGGTAACCAGTGAAACCCTTTTTGACATTCTTCAACCCCCAAAAGACCCAAAATTTCTTTGGATGGTCAAAAAATTTGATTTTGGTTTCCGTTTTGCAATAACTTCTTCTATGGGTGTCCGTTTTCCCTATACCACATATCTAATCGAAGATTACGACTACACCTACACTACTATAACCATTGAATCACCTTCTCTCATCCTTAAAGTCCCAAAAATGTAGTAAAACCCTCTAAAATAATATAACTTTTACTCCCGAAGTCCGTTTTTCCTCTACCATATTTCAAATTGAAGCTTTCGACTAGATCTACAAATTTGTGACTAATAGGAACACTTTATCACGTTATTAATGTCCCAAAAGGTCCTTAATTCCTCCAAATGACCAAAACTTCTTCTTTGGGATCTCATTTCACCTCTACCACATATCAAATTGCAGCTTGTGACAAGCTCTACACATCTGTGACAACAATGAACAAATAAAAAACCCTAACAAACCATGAATAACCTCATAAACACTTAAACACATTAAAAACCATGAAAACCCCAAACAATCCCTAAAAAACCCTAACAAACAATAACAAACCCTAACAATCCCAAACAAACCCCAAAAAAACCCCAAAACCCTAAAAAACATAACAAACACTAACAAACCCTTACAAACCCAAACAAGCCCTAACAAACCCCAAGAAGCACTAAAAACCCCAATAAACCCAAAAAAACCTGAAGAACACCTAAAAACGCCCTAAGAAACCATAAGTAACCCTAATAAAACATTAAAAACCGTAACAAAACCGTAACAAAACCTAAGAGACACTAACACAATCTTAGAAACCCTAACACGCCCTTAGAAACCCTAACACACAATTAGAAACCCAGGAACACCCTTAGAATCCCCAACACACTCATAGAAACCCTATCACAACCTTAAAAACCATTAGAAACCATAGGACACCCTTAGAAACCCTAACCCACCCATAAAAACCCTAACCTACCATTAGAAACCCTAGCACACCCTTAGAAACCCTAACAAATCCTTAGATACCCTAAATCACTCTTATAAGCACTAATAAATCCTAAAAAACCCTACCAACCAATAATAAACCATAATAAACCCCAAAGCCCACTACTAAACCCTAATAGACACAAATAAATCGTAATCAACCCTAAAAACCCTATTAGACCCCAATAAAAGCTACAAAATACCTAAAAACCCAAATATACAACAAAAATGCTATTAAACCATTCAAAACGCTAATATTCACATAAAAACCCTAACAATCCCGGAAAAACCTCACAAAACCCTAAAAAACCCTAAAAACTCAAAAGACCATAAAAACCCTAAAAAACCCTAACAAACCCTAAAAAAAATCCAAAAAACCCTAAAACCCCTAAAAACACGAAAAAACCAAAAAAAAAAACGAAAAAACCTAAAAACAAACCTAAAAACCCTAAAAAAAATCAAAAAACCTTAAAAAAACCACAAAAAACACTTACAACCCTAAAGGCCCCTAAAAAAGCTAAAAAACCCCAAAATCCTAAAAATGCCTAACGAAACCCTAACCAACCCCATGAAACCATTAAAAACCCTAAAACCTCCCTAGAAAACCCTAAAAATCTCAAAAGAAACCCTAATACACCATAAATAACCCTAAAGAACCCTAAAGAACCCTAAAGAACCCTAAACAACCACTAAAGCCACCAACAATGCTACATAAACCCTAACAATTGCTAAAAAAGACCAAAAAAAAATGCTTCAAACCCCACAAAAAGCAACAAAACCCCAAAAATGCTAAAATAACCCTATCAAAGCATAAAAAATCCAAACACACCCATAAAACCCAAAAAACGCATACAACCCCATACAACTCAAACAAACCGTAACAAACCCTAAAAACCCTAACAAAACCTAACTAACCCTAACAACCACTAATAACCCCTAAGAACCACTAATAAACCCTAATAACTGCTAAAACCCACTATTAAACCCTAAAACGCTAAAAAACACTAATAAATCATAATTACCTATTACAAACCCTAACACACTCTATTAGACCCTAATAAATTCAACAAAAGCCCTAAAACCCCTAATATACAATAAAAACACTATTAAACCATAATAAAATCTAATAATCACTAAAAACCCTAACAAACCCGACAAAACTCTACAAAAACCTCCAAATAATAGCCTACAAAACCCTACAACCCACTAATAAAGCCTAACAAACCCTAAAAACACAAAAATAAATCGTAACAAACCCTAACAACCCCAAATAAAACATAAAAAATCCTAACAACGCCAAATAAATTGTAACAAACTGAAACAAACCATAACAAACCTCTAATAAACCGCAATAAACCCTAACAAATCATAATAAACCCTCATAAATCATAATAAACCTAAATACACGTTACTAAACCCTAATAAATAAATTAAACCCTAATAAACCCAAATAAATCCAATATAACCCTAAACAAGGTTGATAAACCCTAGAAAAAGCTATTAATTCGTACAAAAGCCCAATAAAACCCAAATATACAATAAAAACGCTAATAAATTGTAAAAAATCCTAAAGAACACTAATAAATCTTAAAGAACCCTAATAGACCCGAAAGAACCATATTAAACTTTGAAGAACACTAAAAAACCCTAAAGAACCCCAAAATTGCTAAAACACATTATACCAGGAAAGTCAATCAGAGGCAAGCCTCTGACTATTTATTAAATAAAAGAAAACCAGGAAGCCAGTACACCAGGGTGAAGCCACAATTACAGATCTTATCAGTCCGACCCAACACCACCCCCATGATATATTTCATCCTCTACAGTAGTTGATTCCCATTCCGAGTTGTCATAATATCGCAGAATATTGGCGTACTTCCTTCTAAAACACTCTAAAAACCCTAACAACCCCTATCAGTCCCAAAAAAACCAAATAAACCCATAATCCCCCCACCCTCCCCCCAAAAACCATTAAAAAGCCATCAGATACCATAAAAACCTTAAACACCCATTAACAACCCTTAAAACCCTAAAAAAACTACAAACCATAAACAACCATTAAAACCCTAAAAAAGGCTTCAAATAGATACATAAACCCTAAAAATGTTACATAAACCATTCAAAATGAAACAAAAACCCTAGAAACGAAACATAAACCAAAAAATGAAACATAAACCCAAAAAATGCTACATAAACCCTAAAAGCACTACAAAAACCCTAGAACTGTAACATAAACCCTAAAAAACACAACAAAAACCATAAAAAACACAACATAAATATTAAAAAAATGCTACATAAAACCTAAAATCACAATATAAACCCCAAAAACACTACATGAACCCTAAAAAGGTTACATAAACCCTAAAAAAATGCATCATAAATGCAACATCACCCCTAAAAACTCTACATAAACCAAGAAAATGCAACATACAACCTAATAATGCTACATAAAACCTAAACCCAAAACACGCTACATAAACCCTAAAAACATTACATAATCCCTTAAAATGATACATAAAATCTAAAACTGCTAACTAAACACTAAAAACACTACATAGAGACTGAAAATGATACATAAATTCTAACAACACTTCACAAACACAAAAAAATACTACAAAAACCCTAAAGACTCTTTAAAACCCTCAAAAATATTAAACCCTAATATACCATAATATAAAATATTAAACCCTAATAAAGTCCAATAAAACTCTATTAATCCCTTAAAACACCTTATAATCCCTAAAAACCCTATGAAACCCTACTCAACCCAATTAAAACCACAAAAATACCAAATAAACTCTAATAAATGATAATAAAACCTAATAAAACCTAAAAACAAATTAAGAAAACCTAAACAAACCTAACCAACCCTAATAGACACTAATAAACACTAATAAACCCAAATAAACCCCAAAAAACCTAAAAATCCCTAATAAACCATATATAAAGCCAAATAACCCCTACTAAACCCTAAAAACCTTAACACACCATAATAACCCCTAATAAAACCCTACAAAACCCTAATAAAGAAAAAAATGCTAGTATACCTTAAAAATCCCTAGAAACACTAATAAACTCTAATATAGCCTAATAAACCCTAAAAATTCTCACAAACAATAAAAAATGATCACAAACAATAAAAAGGAACTATATTACCTAAAAAGACCTAAAAACACTAATATAACTTAATAAAGACAAAAAATACTAATATACCTTAAAAATACCTAGAAACCCTAATAAACCATAATAAACTATAATATAACCTAAGAAATCCTAAAAACTCTCACAAACAAAAGCAAAATGCTCACAAAAAAATATAAACACGCTATATTATCTAAAAAGACATAACAAACACTAATATAACCTAATAAAACAAAAAAACTAATAAACCCCTAACAAACCCAAATAAACCCTAAAAATCCCTAATAAACCCTAATAAAAACTAATAAACCATAATAAAACCGTAATAAAACCCTAAAAATACCTTCTCAACCCAAATAAACCTTGACACACTATAAAAAACCTAATAAAACTCAACTAAACCCCAATAAACAAAAAAACAAAAACAAACCATTAAAAAGCCCTAGAAATCCCAATAAACCATAATAAATTCAAATAAAAGCTAATAAACCATTAAAAATGCTCACAAACACTAAAAAAATGCTAATAAAACCTAAAATGTCATATCAACCCCTCATATATATTAACAAAAACTAAAAAACACATATATACCCTAATAAAAACACTAACAAACCCTAGAAAACCCTTAATGTCCATAAAAACCCTAACAAACCATACTCAACCCTAATAAACCCTAATAAAACATTAAAGATACCGAATCAAGCCTAATAAAACCCTAAAAATACCTACTCAACCCTAATATACCTTTACACACCATAATAAACCACAATAAACCCCACTAAGCCCTAAAAACGCAAATATACCATTAAAAAGCCCTAAAACCGCTAATAAATGCTAATAAAACATAATAATGCTTAAAAGCACTAATAAACCCGAATAAACACTACAAAACACTAAAAAACCCTTATATACCCTCTTAAAAATTAATAAACCATAATGAACCATAATAAACCCTAATAAATCCTAAACATACCGCAATATACCATAATATACCAGAATATACCCTAATAAACCCAACTCAATCCTACTAAAACCCTAAAAATACCTAATAAACCCAAATAAACCCTGACACACCATAATAAACCCTAATAAAATCCTAATAACCCCCACCATACCCTAAAAAATGCTAATATACCATCAAAAAACCTTAAAACCCTAACAAACCATAATAAATGTTAATAACACCTAAAATCATAAAAAATGATAGTAAACCCTAAAAATACCTCTAATAACAATAGTAGTAATAACACACGTGTAGGTTCATATGAAAGTGCATGGTTTTAATAATAAATCATAACACACATGCATCTGCATTGCCTGCGCATTTTCATGTGAATGATAATAAATAAAAAATTATAAATAATAACGCATGTGAATTTCATGTGTATGTGTATGTGCATGTGAATGATAATAAATAATAAATAACTATGCACATACAAGTGCATGTTCATGTGCATGGTAATAAACAATAAATAATAACCAAGTCCACATGAATGAGCATTTACATGTGAAGGATAATAAATAATAAATAATAACACATCTGATAATAGAATAATGCACATGCATTGCGTGTGCACGTGCATTAGAATAAATAATAATAACACATGTGATAATAGAATAATGCAAGTGCATTGTATTTGTATGTTCATGATAATAAATAATATATAATAACGCATGTGCATGTGCATTTACATGTAATGATAATGATAATGACGCATGCACGTGTATAGTAATAAATAATAAATAACAACACACATGCATGTGCGTTTGTATTTGATGACACAAACAACTACAACAATAAGAAAAATAATAATAACAACAACAATAATAATAATAATAATGGAATAGCGCAAGTGAATTTCATGTGCACTTGCATAGTAGTAAATAATAAATAAATAATAATAAATAAGAATGCACATGAATGTGCATGTGAATTTACATTTGATGAAAATATTAATAATACTAATTGTAATGATAATAATAACAATAATGCAATCACGTGCATGGTAATAAATAATAAATAAAAATGTACATGCATGTTCATTTGCATGTGATAATGATAATAATAATGATAATGTTAATAATAATAATAATAATAATAACTGTAATAATAATAATAAAAAAAATAAAAATAATAATAATACTATAAGAATAATACAAGTGCATTTCATATGCACATAAATGGTAATAAATAATTACGCACGTGCATGTACATTTGCTTGTGATGATAGTAATAATTACAGTAGTAGTAATAATAGTAGTAGTCGTGGTGATAATAGTAGTAGTACTAATGCATATGATAATAGAATATTGCATTTTCATTACGTGTGCATGTGTATGGTAATAAATAAAAACTCTCGTGCATTGCATTTGCATGTGATGATGATGATGATGATAATAATAATAATATTAATAATATTAATAATAACAACGCATGTGATAATAGAATAATACACATTCATTTATTCTGCATGTATGTGCATTTGGATGTGCATTTTCATGTGATGATAATAACAATAACAACAACCACAACAACAACAACAACAACCACAACCACAATGATAATAATAACAATAATAATAACAACGCATGTGATAATAAAATAACATGTGTGCATTACATGTGCACGTGCATGGTAATAAAAATATAATAATAACACGTGTGCATGTGAATGTGCATTTGAATGATATGATGATGATAATAATAATAATAACAGTAATAATAAGTTATAGTTTTTTTGAAAAAATAGAAGACAGGACAAAAGTGCTAGAAATGGTATCTCGAAACACCTAACAAATCACAGAGTCATTTAAAAAAGCATAACTTCTTCTTCAGGTGTCCATTTCCACTATATTAATAGTCAAACTAAATCTCATGGAACGATCTACGATAAAAATTGGTGCCGGAGGATGAACAGTGACAGAAATCAGATGTTATGACAATTTAATGAAAAATTTGACAGGGATTCGGACACAGAAATAGTGTTTTGGAGGACTTCTGATAGGTTTTTTGGATTTGATGATCCCAAAAATTACTTGAACATTTTTTAAGTTATCCTTCTACGTAGATCTCTTTGCTACCTTCGATTTGATAAGTGGTAGAGCTCAAACAGACAATCGGAGTGAAAGTTATGGCCTTTTGAATTTGATTTTTTTTGGAGTGGTATAACTAATATATCATATGTTTCTTTGATCTTCTCATAGTTTTGATTAGACTTGATCCTCACTCATCTCACAAGCTTTGATATTACTATTCAAAATGCTCAAACAGACACCTGAAGGAGATGTTATGCTAATTTTAGTGAGTTGTGGATTTCCTAGGTTTTTAGGCGCTAGGAGGGTTGCTCAATTTAAAACGACAATAACTTGTGCTACGTGTGTTCATTTTGGCTCTACCACATATAAAATATAATATTGTGGAAAGATACACACTTTGGTAACCACTGGAGCCCTTTCTAACATTCTTCAACCCCCCAAAAGTCCCAAAATACCTTTGGATTGTCAAAAGCTTAGCTTTTGGTATCCATTTTCCAATAACTTCTTCTATGGATGTCAGTTTTGCCTCGACCACATATTAAATCAAATGATGAGACTGAAAAACCCTAACAAACCCTAAAAACCCTAACAAACCCCAAACACCCCTAACAAACATAAAAAATCCTAAAAAACCCTAACAAAGCATAACAAGTCCTAACAAACCCTAAGTAGCACTAAGAAACACCAATAAACACAAAAACACCCGAAGAAACCCTAAATACCCCTATGAAACCATTAGAAACCCTAACAATACCCTAAATACCCTAAATACCATAACAAAACCCTCAGCAAACATAAGAAACACTAACACACCCATAGAAACCCTAACACACCCTTAGAAACCTGAACACACCCGTAAAAACCCTAACACACCCTTAGAAACCCCAACACACCCATAGAAACCCTAACATAACCTTAGAAACCCTTAGAAACCCTAACACACCCTTAGAAACCCTAACCCATCCATAAAAACCCTATCCCACCCTTAGAAACCCTAACACACCCTTAGAAACCCTAACAAACCCTTAGACATCCTAAATCACTGTAATAAGAACTAATAAATCCTAACAAACCCTACCAAATGATAATAAACTGTAATAAACCGTAATAAACCCTGAAGCCCACTACTAAACACTAATAAACACTAATAAATCCTAATAAACCCTAAAAACCCTATTAGACACCAATAAAATCTACAAAATACCTAAAAACCCAAATATAAAAAAAAGCACTATTAAACCATTCAAAATTCTAATATTCACCAAAAAACCCTATCAAACCTGGCAAATCCTAAAAAAACCCTAGAAAAACCATAAAAACCCAAAAAAACACCTAAAAAACCCTAAAAACCCTAAAAACCCTAAAAACCCTAAAAAATCCTAAAAAACCCTAAAAACCCATAAAACCCCTAAAAACAGAAAATACCGAAAAACCCGAAAACAAACCTAAAACCCCTTAGAAACCTCAAAAAACCGTAAAAAACCCTCAAAAACATAAAAACCACTAAAACGCTAAAAACCTAAAAAGCATAAAAATGCATAACAAAACTCTAACCAACTCTATAAAACCCTTAAAAAACCTAAAAACCCCTAGTAAACCCTAAAAGCATCAAAAGAAACCCTAATGCACCCAAAAGACCCATAAAACGCTAAAAACCATAAAAACCCTAAAGAACCATTAAAGCCACTAACAACGCCACATAAACCCTATCAATTGCTAAAAAAACCCGAAAAATGATTCAAAACCCACAAAATGAAACAATACCCCAAGAAGGCTAAAATAACCCTAACAAAGCATAAAAAAATCCAAACACACCCATAAACCCCCAAAAAATGCATAAAACCCCAAACAACTCAAACAAACCGTAACAAACCCAAAAAAACCCTAGCAAAACCTAACAAACCCAAAATACCACTAATAACTCCTAAGAACCACTAATAAACCCTAATAACCTATCAAACCCACTATTAAACCCTAAAACCCCTAATAAACACTACAAAATCATAATAACCTGTAATAAACTCTAACAAACTCTATTAGACCTTAATAAACACTACAAAAGTCCTAAAACACCTAATATATAATAATAAAACACTATTAAACCATAATAAACCCTAATAATCACTAAAAACCATAACAAACCCCATAAAACGCTACAAAAATCTTCAAATAATAGCCAACAAAACCCTAAAACCCAATAATAAACCGTAAAAAACCCTAATAACCCAAAAATAAATCGTAATATACCATAACAACCCCAAATAAATCTTAACACATCCTAACAATCCCAAATAAATCATAAAAAACTGAAAAAAATCATATCAAACCCCTAATAAACCCTCATTAAACCCTAACAATTTATAATAAACTCTAATAAATCATAATAACCTCAAATACACCTTAATAAACCCTAATAAATAAAATAAACCCTAATAAATCCTAAATAACCTAAAAAAAGGTTGATAAACCCAAGATAAAGTTATTAATGCCTACAAAATCCCAATAAACCCCTAATATACAATAAAAAATGCTAATAAACTCTAACAAATCCTAAAGAACACTAATAAACCCTAAAGAGCCCTAATAAACCCTAAAGAACATATTAAACTCTAAAGAACACTAAAAAATCCTAAAGAAACCAAAAAAATGCTAAAACACAATATATAAACCATAAAAACTGCTACAATACCCAAACAAACCCTAAAAGACACTAAAAACCCCTAACAACCCCTATCAATCCCAAAAAACAAAGAAACCCTTAAAACCACCACAAAAACCATTAAAAAGCCATCAGATTCCATAAAAAACCATAACACCAGTTAACAACCCTTAAAACCCTAAAAAAGAATACAAACCATAAACAACAATTAAAACCTCTAAAAGGGGCAAAATTGGGTATAGGTGTGTTTTTTAATTTTTTTTTAATTTAAGGGGTTTAGGGTTATTTTATTTGGGGATATGGGTTTTTCTGGCGCCAAATCAATTGGCGCTTTTTACAAAATACCCATAGTGCCAATTGATTCGGCGCTGGGTGATTTTTTTTTCAAAATCCCCACCCTACCCCTCCCCCACCTTATATACTTATATCTTATATATATTTATATAATTATAAATATAATAAATATAACAAATATATTTATAATAAATATATATATTACAATAAATATAACTACTAAAATAAATATAATAAATTTATAATTATATTTATTATATAATTATAATAAATATATAATTACAACAATTATATAATTATAAATATAATAAATATATGATTATAATAAATATATAATTATAAATATAATTATAATATAATTATAATAAAATAAAAATATAAATATAATTATGATAATTATATAATTATTATAAATATACAATTACAATAAATATATATTTATAATAATTATATAATTATAATTATAATAAATATATAATTATAATAAATGTACAATTATAATAAATACATATTTATAAATATAATAGATAAATAATTATAATAAATATAAAATTATAATTAAAATAATTATATAATAATAAATATAATAAATATAAATCCTAAAATAAATATAATAAATATATAATTATAAATATTATAATTATATAATTATAATCAATATACAATTATAATTACAATAATTATATAATGATAAATATAATAAATACATAATTATAACAATTATATAATTATAAAAAATATATAATGATAAAAATAATAATTATATAATTATAAAAAATATACAGTTACCCTAAATATATAACTATAATAAATATATAATTATAAATATAATAAATATATAATTATAAATATGATAAATATACAATTATAAAAAATATACAATTATAATAATTGTATATTTATAATAAATATACAATTATAAATATAATAATAATAATAAATATACAAATATAATTACAATAATTATATAATTATAAATATAATAAATATAAAATTATAATTATATAATTATAATAATAAATAAAATAATTTTATAATTATAATAAATATGCAACTATAATTACAATAATTATATAATTGTAAATATAATAAATATATAATTATAAAAATTATATAATTATAATAAATATATAATTATGAATATAATAATTGTATAATTATAAAAAATATAAAATTACAATAAATGTATAACTATAATAATTATATAATTATAATTATAATAAATATAATAAATATATATTTATATATTTATTATAATTATAATAATTATATATTTATAATAATTATAATAAATATACAATTATAAATATAATTAAAATAACTATATAATTATAATAATTATATTTATTATAATTATATATTTATTATAATTATAATAAATATATAATTATATAATTATTATTATTATAATAATAATAATTATAATTATTATAATTATATAATTATTATAATTATTATCATTATATAATTATATAATTATAATAATTATATTTATAATATAATTATATAATTATATAATTATATAATTATAATAATTATATTTATAATTATAATAATAATTATAATAATTATAATAATTATATAATTATAATTTATATATAGCTATAATTACAATAATTATATAATTATAAATATAATAATTATATAATTGTAATAAATTTAAAATAAATATGTAACTGTAATAATTATATAATTATAATTTTAATAAATAGATAATGATAAATATAATAAATATATAATTATAATAACTATATAATAACTATTATTATATAATAATAATAATAATAATAATATATTTATTATATTTATAATAATTATAATAATTATATTTATTATATTTATAATAATTATAATAATTATATTTATTATATTTATAATAATTATATTTATTATATTTATTATTATAATAATAAATATATAATTATTATATTATAATAATTATATTAATAATTATAAATAGAATAAATATATAATTATATAATTATTATAATTATAATAATTATATAATTACATATTTATTGTAATTATAATTAATATAATTATAATTATAAATAAAATTAATATATAATTATAAGAATTATATAGTTATAATAAATATATGATTATATATTTAATATATTTATAATTTTACTTTTATTTATAATTGTATATTTATTATAATTAATATACATATAGTAAATATATAATTCTATATTTATTAAATTTATAATTTTAATTATATTTATGGTAATTGTATATTTATTATAATTATTTAATTATTATATTTATATATTTATTATATTTATCATTATATAATTATAGTAATTATAATTATATAATTATATAATTGTTATATTTATAATTAGATATTGAATATTATTATATATTGATTATTATTATTATATTTATAATTATATATTTATTATATTTATAAATATATAATTATTGTAATTATATAATAATTTTATTAATATAATTATAATAATTGTATTTATTATTATTATATATCTATTCAAATTATAAAATTGTTATAGATATAATATATATAATAATAAATTTATTATATTTATTTTAGTGATTACATTTATTATATATATATTTATATATATATATATATAAGGGGGTTGGGGAGGGGCGGTGAGGGGATTTAGAAAAAAAAATAAGGGTTCAGCGCCAATTCAATTGGCGCTATAGGTTGTTTATGAGAGCGCCAATTCAATTGGCGCTATAGGTTGTTTATGAGAGCGCCAATTCAATTGGCGCTCAAACAACCCATTTACTTAAATAAATAAAAATTAAACCCATTAAGTTAAAAAACCCCGTATAACCAATTTATCCTCTAAAAGGCTTCAAATAGATATATAAACCCTAAAAACGCTACATAAACCCTAAAAAATGCAACAAAACCCATAAAATGCAACATAAACCAAGAAACGCAACATAAACCCAAAAAATGCTTCATAAACCCAAAAAGCACTACATAAACCCTAGAACTGTAACATAAAACCTAAAAAACACAACATAAACCCTAAAAAATGCAACATAAACATTAAAAAAACGCTACATGAAACCTCAAAACATAATATAAACCCTAAAAACACTACATGAACCCTAAAAATCATACATAAACCCTAAAAAATGCAACATAAACGCTACGTCACCCCTAAAAATTCTACATAAACCCCAAAAATGCAACATAAACTCTAAAAAATGCTATATGAAACCTAAACCCTAAACACGCTACATAAACCCTAAAAAAGATACATAAACCCTAAAAGTGATACATAAAACCTAAAATCACTAACTAAACCCTAAAAATGCTACATAAACACTGAAAATGCTACATAAACACTAACAATGCTACACAAACCATAAAAAATACTACAAAAAACCCTAAAGAAGCTTCAAAGCCCTCAAAAATATTAAACCCTGATATAAAATAATATAAAAAATTCAACCCTAATAAACCCCTAAAGAATCACTAAAGCCACTAAAAATGCGACATAAACCATAACAATTGGTACAAAAACATGAAAATTGCTTCAAAACCCAAAAAACGCAACAAAACCCCAAAAAATTCTACAATAACCCTAACAAAACATAAAAAATCCAAACACACCCATAAAACCCAAAAAAACGCATAAAACCCCAAACAACTAAAACAAACTGTAACAAACCCTAAAATCCTAACAAAACCTAACAAACCCTAACAACCACTAATAACCCCTAAGAACCTCTAATAAACCCTAATAAACCCTAAAACCAACTATTAAACTCTAAAAACACTAAAAAACACTAATAAATCGTAATAACCTGTAATAAACCCTAACAAAATCTATTAGACCCTATTAAATGCCACAAAAGCCACAAAACCCCAAATATAAAATAAAAAACAATATTAAACCATAATAAACCCTAATAATCACTAAAAACCATAACAAACTCGACAAAACGCTAAAAAACCCTCCAAATAATAGCCTAAAAACCCTAAACCTCACTAATAAACCCTTACAAACCCTAATAACCCCAAAATAAATCATAACAATACCTAAAAACCCCAAATAAATCGTAACAAATCTTAATAATTCCAAATAAATCGTAAAAACTGAAACAAACCATAACAAACCCCTAATAAACCGTAATAAACCCTAATAAAGAATACTAAAACCTAATAAATTGCAATAAACCCAAATACACGATACTAAACCCTAATAAATAAAATAAACCCTAATAAACCCTAATAAATCCTAAATAACCCTAAAAAGTTTGATAAAACCTAGAAAAATCTATTAATTCCCTCAAAAGCCCAATAAAACCCTAATATACAACAAAAAATGCTAAGAAACAATAAAAATTCCTAAAGAACACTATAAACCCTAAAGAACACTAATAAACCCTAAATAACCATATTAAACTCTAAAGAACACTAAAAATCCTAAAGAACCCAAAAAACGCTAAAACACATTATATAAACCCTAAAACTGTATCATAAACCCTAAAAAACACAACATAAACCCTAAAAATGCAACATAAACATTAAAAAACACTACATAAATACTGAAAACACAACATAAACACTAAAAACACTCCATGAACCCTAAAAAATGTTACATAAACCCTAAAAAATGAAACATAAACACTACATCACCCCTAGAAATTCTAAATAAACCCAGAAAACGCAACCTAAACCCTAAAAATGCTATATAAAACCTCAACCCTAAACAAGCTACATAAACCCAAAAAACGTTACATAAACACTAAAAATGATACATAAAATCTAAAACCGCTAACTAAACCCTAAAAACACTAGATAAACACTAAAAATTCTACATAAACTCTAACAATGCTACACAAACCCTAAAAAATGCTACAAAAACCCTAAAGAGGCTTTAAACCCCTCAAAAATATTAAACCCCAATATACCATAATATAAAGAATTAAACCCTAATAAACTCTAATAATCCCTAAAAACACCTTATAATCCCTAAAATACTAAGAAACTCTAATCAACCCTAATAAAACCCCAAAAAACCTAATAAACCCTAATAAATGATAATAAAATCTAATAACCCCTAAAAACACGTTAAGAAAACCTAACCAACCCTAATAGGAACTAATAAACACTAATAAACCGTAATAAACCCCCAAAAAACCCCAAAATCCCTAATAAACCATATGTAGAGCCATATAAACCCTATTCAACCCTAACAAACTTTAACACACCATAATAACCCCTAATAAAACCCTACAAAACCCTAATAAAGAAAAAAATGCTAGTATATCTTAAAAAATCCCTAGAAACCCTAATAAACTATAATATAATCTAATAAACCCTAAAAATTCTTACAAATAATAAAAAAATGATCCCAAACAATAAAAACGTGCTATATTACAAAAAAATAATTAAAAACATTAATATAACCTAATAAAGACAAAAAATTCTAACATTCCATAAAAATCCATGGAAACCCTAATAAACCATGATAAACTCTAATATTACCAAAGAAACCCTAAAACTATCACAAACAAAAACAAAATGCACACAAATAATAAAAACATGCTATATTATATAAAAATACCTAACAAACGCTAATATAACCTATTAAAACAAAAAAAAACTAATAAACCCCTAACAAACACTAAAAAGCCCTAAAAATCCCTAATAAACCCAAATAAAAATGAATAAACCCTAATAAAACCCTAAAAATATCTTCTCAACCCTAATAAACCTTGACACACCATAAAAAAACCTAATAATACCCAACTAAACCCCAATAAACAAAAAAACACAGACAAACCATTAAAAATCCCTAAAAACCATAATAAACCATAATAAATTCAAATAAAAGCGAATAAACCACTAAAAATGCTCACAATCACTAAAAACACACTACTAAATCCTAAAAAGTTATAACAACCCCTCATATATATTAACAGAAACAAAAAAACAATCATATACTCTAATAAAAACACTAGCAAACCCTATTAAACCCTAAAAATCCCTAACAACCCCTAATCAACTGTACTCAACCCTAATAAACCCTAATAAAACCTTAAAGACACCGACTCAACCCCAATAAAACCCTAAAAATACATACTCAGTCCTAATAAACCTTAACAACCCATAATAAACCACAATAAACCCCACCAAACCTTAAAAACGTAAATATACCATTAAAAAGCCCTTAAACCCCTAATAAATGCAAATAAAACCTATCAAAGCTTAATAGCGCTAATAAACCCAAATAAACACTACTAAACACTACAAAACCCTAATATACACTCTTTAAAATTAATAAACCATAATGAACCATAATAAACCCTAATAAATGTTAATAACACATAAAATCCTAAAAAATAATAGTAAACCCTAAAAATACCTCTAATAATAATAGTTGTAATAACGCACGTGCATGTGCATATGCATGTGCATGGTTTAAATAATAAATCATAACCCACGTGCATGTGCATATGCATGCGCATTTGCTTGTGAATGATAATAAATAATAAATTATAAATAATAACGCATGTGAATTGCATCTGTATGTGCATGTGTATGTGAATGATAATAAATAATAAATAATAACGCACGTGAATTGCATGTGTATGTTCATGTGCATGTGAATGATAATAAATAATTACGCACATACAAGTTCAAGTGCAAGTGCAAGTGCATGTGTATGGTAATAAACAATAAATAATAACCAAGTCCACATGAATCTGCATTTGCATGTGAATGATAATAAATAATAAATAATAACACATGTGATAATAGAATAACGCAAGTGCATTGCGTGTGCACGTGCATGAGAATAAATAATAATAACATGTGTGATAATAGAATAACACATGTGCATTGCATTTTCATGTGCATGATAATAAATTATATATAATAATGCATGTGTATGTGCATTTACATGTAATGATAATGATAATGATGCATGCATGTGCATGGTAATAAATAATAAATAACAACGCATGTGCATGTGCATTTGTATTTGATGATACAAACAATAATAATAATAATAATAACAATAATAATAACAATAATAGAATAACGCAAGTGCATTGCATGTGCACATGCATAGTAGTAAATAATAAATAAATAATAGTAAATAAGAACGCACATGCATGTGCATGTGCCTTTACATTTGATAATAATATTAATAAAACTAATTGTAATAATAATAATAATAATGCATGCACGTGCATGGAAATAAATAATAAATAACAACGCACATGCATGTAGATTTTCATGTGATAATGATAATAATAATGATAATGAAAATAATAATAATAATAATAACTGTGATAAAAAATAATAATAAAATAATAATACAAGTGCATTGCATATGGACGTGCATGGTAATAAATAAAAAATAATAAAGCACGTGCATATACATTTTCATGTGATGATAATAATAATAACAACAATAGTATTAGTAGTGATAATGATAGTAGTACCAATGCATGTGATAATAGAATATTACATGTGCATTATGTGTGCACATGCATGGTAATAAATAATAATGCGCGTGCATTTCATTTGCATGTGATGATGACGACGATGATAATAATAATAATATTATTAATAATAATAACAACACATGTGATAAATGAATAACGCACATGCATTGAATGTGCGTGTTTATGTATTTGCATGTGCATTTGCATGTGCATTTGCATGTGATGATAATAACAATAACAACTACAACAACAACAATAAAAAACACCATAATAATAATAACAAGAATAATAACAACGTATGCGATAATAAAATAACGTGTGTGCATTGCATGTGCATGTTCATGGTAATAAAAAATAAGTAATATTGCATGTGTACGTGCATGTGCATGTGAATGAGATGATAATAATAATAACAACAACGCATGTGATAATAGAATAACAGACGTACATTGCATGTGCTGTGCATGATAATAAATAATAACTCATAGCACACGTGATGATAATAATAACAATAATAGTAATATTAATAATAGTAACACATGTGATAATAGAATAAGGCACATGTATTGAATGTACACGTGTATGGTAATAAATAATAACACACGTGCATTTGATGATAATAACAATAATAACAATAATAGTATTAATAACAATAACAATAAAAATGCATGTTATAATAGAATAATGTAGGTGCATTGTGTGTGCGCGTGCATGGTAATAAATAATAACGAGCATGCATGTGCATTTGCATGTGATAATAATAATAATAGTAGTAGTAATAACAACAAAAACAACAAAAACATAAGAACGTGCATGGAAATAAATAATAAACAATAAATAATAAATAATAACGCATGTGCATCTGCATTTGCATGTGACGATAATAATAATAATATTAGTAGTAATAACAATAATGATACTTATAATAATGATAATGATAATAATGATAAGGATAATAAGGATAATAATAACGTGTGTGATAATAGAATAACACAAGTCATAACAAACCCTAACAACAACTAATAACCACTTAGAACCACTAATAAACCCAAATGACACCTGAAACCCACTATTAAACCCTAAAACCCTAATAAACACTAAAAATCATAATAACCTGCAATAAACCCTAAAAACCATATTAGAATCTAACAAATGCTACAAAATCCCTAAAACCCCTAATATAATAAAAAACACGATTGAACCATAATAAATCCTAATAATCACTAAAACCCTAACAAACCCGACAAAACACTACAAAACCTGCCAAATAATAGCCTACAAAACCCTAAAACCCACTAATAAACCCTAACACTCCCTAATAACCCCATAATAAATTGTAACAAACCCTAAAAACCCCAAATAAATCATAAAAAAAACCTAAAAACGCCAAATAAATTGTAACAAACTCAACAAAACTATAACAAACCCCTAATATACAGCAATAAACCCTAAAAAATCATAATAAATCCAAATAAATCATAATAAACCCAAATACATGTTAATAAACCCCAATAAATAAAATAAACCCTATGAAACCCTAATAAATCCTAAATAACCCTAAAATGGTTGATAAACCCTTGAAAAATCTATTAATGCCTACAAAATCCCAATAAAACACTAATATACAATAAAAATACTAATAAACCATAAAAAATCCTAAAGAACACTAATAAACCATAAAGAACCCTAATAAACCCTAAAAAATGCAAAAAATAGATACATAAACCCAAAAAACTTAACATAAACCCTAAAAATGCAACATAAACCCTAAACACGCAACATAAACCCAAAAAACGCAACATAAACCCAAAAAACGCTACATAAACCCAAAAAGCACTACATAAACCCTAGAACCATAACATACACCCTAAACAATGCAACATAAACATTAAAAAACGCTACATAAAATCTAAAAACACAACATAAACCCTAAAAACACTACAATAACCCTAAAAGAATTACATAAACCCTAAAAAATGCAACATAAACGCTACATCACCCCTAAAAACGCTACATAAACCCAGAAATGCAACATAAAACCTAACAAATGCTACATAAAACCTAAACCCTAAACACACTACATAAACTATAAAAACATTACAGAAACCCTAAAAAATACTACATAAAACCTAAAACCACTAACTAAACCCTAAAATTAACAAATAAACACTAAAAATGCTACATAAACTCAAAAAACGCTACACAAACACTAAAAAATGCTACAAAACCCCCAAATATGCTTCAAAACCCTCAAAAATATTAAACCATAATATACCATAACATAAAAAATTTAACCCTAATAAACCCCTAATAAACTCTAATAATCCCTAAAAACGGCATATAATCCCCAAAACCCTAAGAGACTTTGCTCAACCCTAATAAAACCCCCAAAATACCTAATAAATCCTAATAAATGATAATAAAACCTAATAAACCCTAAAAAAACGTTAAGAAAACCTAAACAACCCTAACCAACCCTAATAGACACTAAAAAACACTAATAAACCATAATAAACCCCAAAAAAAACCCTAAAAATCCCTAACAAACCATAAATAAATCCATATAAATCCTACTCAACCCAAAAAAACCTAACACGCCATAATGACCCCTAATAAAACCCTACAAAACCCTAATAACGAAAACAAATGCTAGTATACCTTAAAAAACCCCTTGAAACCCTAATAAACTCTAATATAACCTAATAAACCCTAAAAAAGCTCACAAACTATAAAAAAATGATCACAAACAATAAAAACTCGCTATATTACCTAAAAAGACCTAAAAACACTAATATAACCTAATAAAGAAAAAATGCTAATAAATCTTAAAAATCCCTAGAAACCATAATAAACCAAAATAAACTCTAATATAACCTAAGAAACCCTAAAAACACTCACACAAAAAAAACAAAACCCTCACAAACAATAAAAACGTTATATTATCTAAAAGGACTTAACAAACACTAATATAACCTAATAAAACAAAAAAAAACTAATAAACCCCTAAAAACCCTAATAAACCCTAAAAAACCCTAATACACCCTAATAAAAATTATTAAACCCTAATAAAACTATAATAAAACTCAAAAAATACCTTATAAACCCTAATAAACCTTGACACACCATAATAAAACCAAATAAAACCCATCTAAATACCAATAAACAAAAAATGCAATCAAACCATTAAAAAGCCCTTGAAACCCTAATAAACAACAATAAAATCAAATAAAACCTAATAAACCATAAACAATGCTCACAAACACTAAAAACATTCTAATAAAACCTAAAAAGTCCTAACAACCCCTCATAAATATTAAAAAAAACTAAAAAACACTCATATACCCTAATAAAAACACTAACAAACCGTAGTAAACCCTAAAAATCCCTAACAAACCCTAATAAACACTTCTCAACCCTAATAAACCCTAATAAAACCCTAAAGATACCTACTCAACCCTAATAAAACTCTGAAAATTCCTACTCAACCCTAATAAACCTTATCACACTATAATAAACAATAATAAACGTCACTAAACCCTAAAAAACACAAATATTCCACTAAAATCCCAAAAAACCCTAATAAATTCTAATAAAACCTAACAAAGCTTAAAAGCACTAATAAACCCTAATAAACACTACTAAACCCTGAAAAACCTAAATATACCCTCTTAAAAAATAATAAACTATAATGAATGATAATAAACCCTAATAAATCCTAAACATACCCACATATACCCAAATATACAATAATATACACTAATAAACACAACTCAATCCTAATAAAACCCTAAAAATACTTAATAAACACTAATAAACCTTAACACACCTTAATAGAACCTAATAAAATCCTAATAACCCCCAACAAACCCTATAAAACGCTAATATACCATTAAAAACCCTAAAACCCTAACAAACCACAATAAATGTTAATAACACCTAAAAATTCTTAAAAATTCTAGTAAACCCAAAAAAATATATCTAATAATAATATTAATAACGCACATGCATGTGCCTATGCATGTTCCTGGTTTAAATAATTAATCATAACACACATGCACATGCATATGCCTGTGCATTTTCATGTGAAAGATAATAAATAATAATGCATGTGAATTACATGTTTATGTGCATGTTCATGTGAATGATAATAAATAATAAATAATAACGCACATCCAAGTGCATGTGCATGTGCATGTGCATGTTCATGTGAATGTGCATGTACACGGTAATAAACAATAAATAATAACCAAGTCCACATGAATGTGAATTTGCATGATAATGATAACAAATAACAAATAATAACACATGTGATAATAGAATAATGCACGTGCATTGCATGTGCACGAGAATAAATAATAATAACACATGTGATAATAGAATAATGCAAGTTCATTGCATTTTCATGTGCGTGATAATAAATAATATATAATAACGCACGTGCATGTGCATTTACATGCAATGATAATGATAATGACAAATGCACGTGCATGGCCATAAATAATAAATAACAACGCACTTGAATTTTCATTTTTATTTGACGACACAAACAATAATAATAATAATAATAATAATATTAATAATAATATTATTATTAGAATAACCCAAGTTCATTTCATGTTCACGTGCATAGTAGTAAATAATAAATAAATAATAATAAATAAGAACGCACATACATGTGCATGTGCATTTACATTTGATGATAATATTAATAATACTAATTGTAATAATAATAATAATAATAATAACGCATGCACGTGCACGGTAATAAATAATAAATAACAACGCATATGCATGTGCATTTGCATGTGATAATGATAATAATAATGATAATGATAATAATAATAATAATAATAATTGTGTTAATAATAATAATAATAATAAAAGAATAATACAAGTGCATTGCATATGCACGTGAATGGTAATAAATAATAAATAATAACGCACGTGCATATACATTTTCATGTGATGACAATAAAAATAATAGTAGTAGTAATAATAGTAGTAGTAGTGGTGATAATAGTAGTAGTATCAATTCATGTGATAATAGAATAACACACGATAATTGAATGTGCGTGTATTTTCATTTTCATGTGATCATAACAACAACAACAACAACAACAACAACCACCACAATAATAATAATAACAACAATAATAATAACAATAACAATAACAATGCATGTGATAATAAAATAACGTGTGTGCATTTCATGTGTACGTGCATGGTAATAAAAATATAATAATAATGCACGTTCTTGTTCATGTTCATGTGGATGAGATGATGATAATAATAATAATAATAATAACAGTAATAATAAGTTATAGTTGTTGGAAAAAATAGCTGACAGGACAAAAATGCTAGAAATGGGGTTTGGAAAAACCTAACAAACCACAGAGTCATTGAAAAAGTCATAACTTCTTCTTCAGGTGTCAATTTTCGCTCTGTGAATAGTCAAACTAAATCTCGTGGAATGAACTACGATAAAAACAGGTGTCGGAGGCCAAACAGACACACAGATCATAAGTTATGACCATTTTTAAAAAAATTGACAGGGATCCGTACATGGAAAGGGAGTTTTGGAGTCATTCCGATGGGTTTCTGGAATTTTAGGGTCCCAACTATGACTTGAACTTTGTTCAAGTTAGTGTTTTTCATAGATCTCTTCACTGACTTCGATTTGATATGTGGTAGAGCTCAAATGGACAAACGGAGTGAAAGTTATTGTCGTTTGAAGTCGCACTTTTTTTTGGAGTGGCACAACTAATATATCGTATGTTTCATTGATCTTCTCATAGTTTCTTTTAAACACGGTCCTTACTCATCTTAAGAGGTTCTATTTTACTAGTCACATCTCTCAAACAAACAGCTGAAGGAGAATTTATGCCTATTTTAGTAAGTTGTGGGTTTCTTAGGTTTTTAGGTGCTAGGAGGGTTTCCCAATATAAAACTACAATAACTTCTTCTATGTGTGTTTATTTTGGCTCTACCACATATCAAATCGAAAATTGTGAAAATATACACACTCTCGTAACCACTGGAAGCCTTTCTGACATTCATCAACCCCTAGAAAGACCCAAAATCCCTTTGGATGGTCAACATATTGGCTTCTGGTGTCCGTTTTGCAATAACATCTTCTATGGGTGTCTGTTTTTCCTCTACCACATATCAAATCGAAGTTTGAGACTATTTCTACACTCCTATAACCACTGATGCACCTTCTCTCATCCTTGAAGGCCCAAAAAGGCACTTAAACTGTCCAAAAGGCCATAACTTCTACACCGGGAGTCCGTTTTTCCTCTACCATATATCAAATCGAAGCTTTCGACTATATCTAGACGTATATGATGAATAGTAACACCTTATCACGTTATTAAAGACACAAAAGGTCCTTAATTCCTCCAAATGACCATAACTTCTTCTCTGGGTGTCTGTTTCACCTCTAACATAAATCAAATTGAAGCTTTCGACTAGCATTACACATCTCTGACAACCATGAACAACTAAATAACCCCAAAAAACCATGAAAAACCCCCATAAACACTAAAAACCATTAAAAACCACACAAAAACCTAAAAACCCAAACAAACCCTAACAAACACTAACAAACCCGAACAAAACCTAACAAACCCTAACAAACCCCAAAACCCCTAAAAAGACATAACAAACCCTAAAAACCCCTAACAAACCCTAACAAAATCTAACGAACCCCAAGAAGCACTAAGAAACCCCAATAAACACAAAAAACCTGAAGAAACCCTAATAACCCCTAAGAAACCCAAAGAAACCCAAACATAACCCTATAACCCTAAGAAAACCTAATAAAAACTAACATGCCCTTCGAAACCCTAACACACCTTGAGAAACCGTAACACACCCTTAGAAACCTTAGCACACCCTTAGAAACCCCAACGCACCCATTGAAACCCAAACACAACCTTAGAAACCCTTAGAATCCATATCACACCCTTAGAAACCCTAACCCGCCCATAAAAACCCTAACCCACCCTTAGAAACCCTAACACACCCTTAGAAACCCTATAAACCCTTAGACACCCTAAATCACTATAATAAAAACTAATAAATCCTAACAAAACCTACCAAGCAATAATAAACCATAATAAACCCTAATAAACCCAAAATCCTACTACTAAACCCTAATAAATTGTAATAAACCGTAAAAAAACTATTAGACCCCAATAAAAGCAACAAAATACCTAAAAACCCAAATATACAATAAAAACACTATTAAACCTTTCAAAATGCTAATAATCACAAAAAACACTAACAAACCTAGCATAACCTGACAAAACCCTAAAAACTCATAAAACCCCAAAAAAATCCTAAAAACCCTAAAAAACCCTAAAAACCCTAAAAATCCTAAAAATTCCTAAAAAACCCTAAAAACCCTAAAAACTCGAAAAAAAACCCAAAAGATCGAAAAAACCCGAAAAGAAACCTAAAAACCCCTAAAAACCTCAAAAAAAGC
Organism: Viscum album; assembly: GCA_963277665.1. Lineage (NCBI taxonomy): Eukaryota > Viridiplantae > Streptophyta > Magnoliopsida > Santalales > Viscaceae > Viscum > Viscum album. The sequence continues at coordinate 760,627,400 of OY728167.1, forward strand.
TAAAAAAATCCTAAAAAACCTTAAAATCACTAATAACGCTAACAAACCCTAAAAAGCCTAAAATGCATAACAAAACCCTAACAAACCCTAGGAAACCCATAAAACCCCTAAAACCCCCTAGCAAATGCTAAAACCCTTAAAAGAAACCCCGATACACCCTAAAGAACCCTAAAAAACCCTAAAAACCCTAAAGAATACTAAAGAACCTCTAATGCCACTAACAACACGACATAAACCCTATCAATTTCTACAAAAACCCGAAAAATGCATCAAAATCCATAGAACGCAATGAAACCCCAATAAATGCTAAAATAACCCTAACAAATCATAAAAAATCCAAACACACCCATAAAACCCAAAAAAGGCATAAAAACCCAAACAACTCAAACAAACCGTAACAAACCCAAAAAACACTAACAAAACCTAACAAACCCTAACAACCACTAATAACTAGTAAGAACCACTAATAAACCCTAATAACCCATAAAACCCACAATTAAACCATAAAAACCCTAATAAACACAAATAAATTGTAATAACCTATAATAAACCCTAACAAACTCTATTAAACCCTGATAAATGATACAAAAGCCCTAAAACCCCTAATATACAATAAAAAACACTATTAAATCATAATAAACCCTAATAATCACTAAAATCCCTAACAAACCCGACAAAACTCTACAAAAACATCCAAATAATTGCCTACAAAACCCTACAACCCTCTAATAAACCCTAAAAAACCTAATAACCCCAAAATAAATCGTAACAAACCCTAACTAACCCCAAATAAATCACAACAAATCCTAACAACGCCAAATAAATTGTAACAAAATGAAAGAAACCATAACAAACCCCTAATAAACCCAAATAAACCCTAAAAAATCATAATAAACCCAAATAAACTGTAATAAACCCAATTACACGTTACTAAACCCTAATAAATAAAATAAACCCTAATAAATCCTAAATAAACCTAAAAGGTTGAAAGACCCTAGAAAAATCTATTAAGGCCTACAAAAGCCCAATAAAACCCTAATATACAAAAAAACACTAATAAACTGTAACAAATCCTAAAGAACACTAAAAATCCATAATGAACCTTAATAAACCCTAAAGAACCATATTAAACTCTAAAGAACACTAAAAACCCCTAAAGAACCCAAAAAATAACTAAAACACATTATATAAACCCAAAAAACCACTATAATACCCAAACAAACCCTAAAACACACTAAAAAATCCTAACAACCCCTATCAATCCCAAAAAAAAACAAAAAAACAAATAAACCTATAAAACCCCCCAAAAACTAAAAAAAGCCATCAAATGCCATAAAAAACCATAAACACCCATTAACAATCCTATAAAACACTTCAAACCATAAACAACCAATAAAACCCTTAAAAAGGCTTCAAATAGACACATAAACCCAAAAAACGTTACATAAACCCTAAAAAATGCAACAAAAACCCTCAAACATAACATAAACCAAAAAATGCAACAAAAACCCAAAAAACTCTTCATAAACCCTAAAAGCACTACATAAACCCTAGAACTGTAACAAAAACCCTAAAAAACACAACATAAACGCTAAAAAACGCAACATAAACATTAAAAAATGGTACATAAAACCTAAGAACACAATATAACCCTAAAAGCACTACATGAACCATAAAACATTACATAAACACTAAACATGGAACATAAACTCTACATCACCTCTAAAAACGTGACATAAACCCAGAAAACGCAACATAAACCCTAAAAAATTCTACATAAAACATAAATACTAAACACTCTACATAAACCCTAAAAATGATACATAAAACCTAAAACCGCTAACTAAACCCTAAAATGCTACATATACACTAAAAATGCTACATAAACTCTAACAATGCTACACAAACCCTAAAAATGCTACAAAAACTTTAAAGACGCTTCAAAACCCTCCAAAATATTAATCCCTAATATACCATAATATAAAAAATTTAACACTAATAAACCCATAATAATCCCCTAAAGAACCAATAAAGCCACTAACAGTGATACATAAACCCTAACAATTGCTACAAAAAACCAAAATATTCCTTAAAACCCACAAAACACAACAAAACCCCAAAAACGCTAAAATAACCCTAACAAAGCACTAAAAATCCAAACACACCCATAAAACCCAAAAAAAATGCATAAAACCCCATACAAATCAAACAAACTGTAACAAACCCTAAAAACCCTAACTAAACCTGACAAACCCTAATAACCACTAATAGGCCCTAAGAACCGCTAATAAACCGTAATAACCCATAAAACCCACTATTAAACCCTAAAAATCATAATAAACACTTATAAATCTTAATAACCTTTAATAACCCCTAAATAACTCAATTAGACCCTAATAAATGCTACAAAAGCCCTAAAACCACTAATATACAATAAAAACACTATTAAACAATAATAAACCCTAATAATCACTATAAACCCTTACAAACCCGATAAAACGCTACAACAAACTCCAAATAATAGCCTACAAAACCCTATAACCCACTAATAAACCCTAACAAACCCTAATAAACCCAAAATAAATTGTAACAAACCCTAACAACCCCAAATAAATCTTAATAAATCCTTACAATGCCAAATAAATCGTATCAAACTGAAACAAACCATAACAAACCCCTAATAAACTGCAATAAACCCTAAAAAATCATAATAAACCCTAATAAATCGTAATAAACCCAAATAAATTTTACTAAACCCTAATAAATAAAATAAACCCTAATAAATCCTAAAGAACCCTGAAAAAGGTGGATAAACCCTAGAAAAATCTATTAATGCCAACAGAAGCCCAATAAAACCCTAATATACAATAAAAACACTAATAAACTATAAAAAATCCTAAAGAACAATAATAAACCCTAAAGAACCCTAATGAACCCTAAAGAACCGTATTAAACTCTATAGAACACTAAAAACCCTAAATAACCCCAAAAACACTAAAACACATTATATAAAACCTAAAAACCTTTAAAATACCCAAACAAACCCTAAAACACACTAAAAACCATAACAACCCCTATCAATCCAAAAAAAACAAATAAACCCATAAAACCCCCCAAAACCATTAAAAAGCCATCAGATACCATAAATAACCATAATCACCCGTTAACTACCCTTAAAAACCCTAAAAACATTAAACACCATAAACAACCAATAAAACCCTAAAAAATGCTTCTAATAGATACATAAAACATAAAAATATTACATAAACCCTAAAAAATGCAACAAAACCCTAAAAATGCAACATAAACCAAAAAACGCAACATAAACCCAAAAACGCTACATAAACACTAAAATCACTACATAAAACCTAGAACTGTAACATAAACCCTAAAAAACACAACATAAACACTAAAAAAGACAACATAAACATTAAAAAATGCTACCTAAAACCTAAAAAATAATATAAACACCAAAAACACTACATGATCCCTACAAACGTTTCATAAACCCAAAAAAATAAAACATAAATGCTACATCACCCCTAAAAACACTACATAAACCCAGAAAACGCAACATAAACACTAAATAATACTACACAAAACTTAAACCCTAAATACGCAACATAAACACAAAAAACATTACATAAACCCTAAAAATAATACATAAAACCTAAAACCGCTAACTAAACCCTAAAAATGCTACATAAACACCAAAAATGATACATAAACTCTAACAACACTACAAAATCCCTAAAAAAGCTACAAAAACACTAAAGACTCTTTAAACCCCTCAAAAATATTTATCCCTAATATACCATAATATAAAAAAATTAAAACAATAATATACCCCTAATAAACTCTAATAATCCTTAAAAACACCTTATAATCCCTAACATCCAAAGAAATTCTACTCAACCCTAATAAAACCCCAAAATACCTAATAAACCCTAATAAATGATAATAAAACCTAATAAACCCTAAAAACACGTTATGAAATCCTAAACAACACTAACAAACCCTAATAGACACTAATAAACACTAACAAACACCAAACAAACCCTAAAAATCTCTAATAAACCATAAATAAAGCCAAATAAACCCTACTCAACCCTAAAAAACCTTAACACACCATAATAATTCCTAATAAAACCCAAAAAATCCTAATAAAGAAACAAATGCCAGAATACCTTAAAAAATCCCTAGAAACCCTGATAAACTCTAATATAACCTAATAAACCCTAAAAATGCTCACAAATAATAAAAAATGATCACAAACAATAAAAACGCGCTATATTACCTAAAAAGAGTTAAAAACACTAATATAACCTAATAAAGACAAAAAAAATGCTAATATACCTAAAATATCCCTAGAAACCCTAATAAACCATAATAAACTCTAATATAACCAAAGAAACCCTAAAAAGGATCACAAACAAAAACAAAACACTCAGAAATGATAAAACCACGCTATATTATCTAAAAAGACCTAACAAACACTAATATAACCTAATAAAACAAAAAAAACTAATAAACCCCTAACAAACCCAAATAAACCCTAAAAATCCTTAATAAACCCTAATTGGGTCGGGAATAGCCTAGCCTCCACATCTTCCTTTCCCTAATAAACCCTAATAAAAACAAATAAACCCTAACAAAACCTTAATAAAACCCTAATAAAACCCTAACAAAACCCTAAAAATAACTTCTCAACCCCAATAAACTGTGACACACCATGACAAAACCTAATAAAACCCAACTAAACCCCAATAAAAAAATGAAAACAAACCATTAAAAATCCCTAGAAACCCTAATAAACCATTATAAATTCAAATAAAAGCCAATAAACCATTAAAATGCTCACAACCACTAAAAACACACTAATAAAACCTAAAAATTCATAAAAATCCCTCATATATATTAACAAAAACTAAAAAACACTCATATACCCTAATAAAAACACTAACAAACCCTAGTAAACCCTAAAAATCCCTAACAAACCCAAATAAACCGTACTCAACCCAAATAAACCCTAATAAAACCTTAAAGATACCGACTCAACCCTAATAAAACCCTAAAAATACATAATCAACCCCAATAAACCTTAACACACCACAATAAACCATAATAAACCTCACTATACCCCTATAAAAATGCAAATATACCATTAAAAAGCCCTAAAACTCTAATAAATGCTAATAAAACCTAACAAAGGTAAAAAAGCCCTAATAAACCCGAATAAACACTACTAAACACTTAAAATCCCTAATATACCCTCTTAAAAATTAATAAACCATAATAAACCATAATAAACACTAATAAATCCTAAACATACCCTAATATACCATAATATACCCTAATAAACCCAACTAAATCCTAATAAAGCCCTAAAAATACTGTAGGGTCCTGAAAAATCTGCAAAGGAGAACGAGAATCCCCTTTTAACCCAAGGGATATCCTACTCAATTTCCCCCCCAATGAATTGGGGAAAAGTATGGAGAAGGAAGGCATAAGAAGAACCGGTCTGCAGACCGGTCTAATCATGGCATGCAGCTGGTTCCGCGAAGCACCCCCTCCGCGGACCGCTGTCGTTCAAGGAATGAAGGTGGAGATCCTCCGCGGGTGCAAAGCATGATGGGCGCCAGACCGGTCCATCTTCACGAACCACCCAAGACACAGACCGCATCGACCAGCTCGGACCGTATCCGCTGTCGTTCGCAGAATGGAGGCGGAACCCTGCGCGGCCGCGAAGCACTCCCTGAGCTCGTTTGGTTTGCGAGGGGGGGGGGGAGATGCGTTCAATGCCCCCCATGGGTTGGGGATTGACCGAGTCATCTATAAACTGGGTTTTCACTCATGGGCCTCCGAAAAATGTGTTGCGTGACCATAGATACATCTCTTTCCCCACTCTATAAAAGGAGATGGAGGGGGAAGATAAAGAGGATTCGGAGAGATCGACCAGATTCGAGTGGAAGGATTTAGAATGAAGGAGCTTAGGATTTCGCAAACCGTGAAGTTCTAGACCGCAAACTAGAATAGGTATGAAGCTATAAGCGAGTTAATAAGATACCGAAAACGCATAATAACTTGGTGAACTGAGAACTTAAAATAACAAAGAAAAGAAGACCGTGAACCATTGCCCCTCCACGGATGCACTCCCGGTGGAGCAGGGAGTTTATGTCCCTTTTCCAATCCATTGCACCGCGTAGCACCCTCCTACCCGGGCGAAGCCCCGACCGATGATCCTCCGACCGGAATTTCCCTTATATGCCGCTACTCGGGCAGAACCCTCAGCATACCCCCCTGGTACGCGGGCCGAACCCGAAGTCGTGAACCACCCTGGTTCGTGGGATGCCTGCCAGTCCGCGAACCACCCTGGTTCGCGGGATTCCCATCAGTCTGCGGACCACCCTAGTTCACAGACGGCCTCTCCAGCTAGGTAAAACCTCCCTACTCGAAGGGCTCCACCCCTCATACACCGGTGTGTCCCGCCAAATTCTTCGGAGTTCCCATTCCCTAAGCCGGATAAAATCCACCCAATCCGTCCTGATCCTCCGCATATCCCTCTTTGGCCCATCCATTGGCCTCAAGATGAGGCCTCCACCATAGCCACCGGACCCATATGATGTAACCTTTAGGTGCATCAGCGCGCCTCTTTGAATTCACATACCCACGGTAAGTGAGGGCGAAGGGGTTGCTCCGACCCTTGAGCGGATTCCCGAAGAAATCCTGGGTTCACATTCCCACGGTAATGCGGGGTCCGAGCTCGGGAGCACCCTTTCTGCCACTCCACTGGTTCGGACTGGTGCACTCTTCCCCTCCCTTGGGAGTGGCGGGCTACCCATCAGAAGGAAGCCCCCATGCACCTCCGTACTTCCCCATGACCATGCCCAAGGAAGGGAATAGCAGGGAAGGGTGATACTTCGTCCTTCTATGGGGTCAAGTCCCTCTCCCACTGTGCTTGGTCGCCCTGGGCCTCCATCGTGGAGTAAGTCCCAAAACCATGGGCCACCCTATGTTTAAGCCCCACCTCTCTTCCCACGGACACACCTTTCGCGACGTGATTGTCTGGTCCCTGCTGCCTCTTGTTTCTCACACCGAGCATGACTCACGTGGGCTTAGAGTAAGAATCGACCATGAAATCTTTTTATGGTCCTCCTCATAGTGTAATCCCCAATCCATTACTCTGGGCCTCCTCAGAGTGTAAGCCCCAATCCATTACTTTGGTCCTCCTCAGAGTGTAATCCCCAATCCATTACTCTGGGCCGCCTTAGAACGTAAGCCCCATGTACCATATGAACTACGTAGACTTTGATCCCTGTCTCCTAAGCAGGGTACGTAGGAAGCCTCCCTGAGGTTCAAGCCCAACGATCAGTCGATCTGACTATCTTCACTTCAGTTCACCACACCATTCCTAGTGTTTCCTCAATGAGTCCAGACTCCTCGGGATCATTAATCCAACGATGGATGGTCAACCTCGGGCATAAATGATTCTGAATCCATACGTTCAATGGACCATAGACAACTAGGAGTAATTCTTGGATACTATTCTTGGGTATAAACCAAAGATTTGTGAACATATGAATATTTCTTAAATCTATAAGAGAGTCCCGGAATAGGCAATAATTTCCCCCAAAAGGGTGTGATGAGCCCGACTTCCCATCCTCTCGACCAATGTGAGTTCTTAAGCATCACTGGCCAAACCACCTAGTGAATGCATGCCTTTGGAAAGCAGTTCCACATATCGTTGGATATGGAACTGTTTGGCATTTCAAAGTGAAGAACGGTGTACCCAACCTTAGAAATTGAGCGGGCCCCAGCCCTTCGTGTGATCAACTGTCTGGTGTGTCGGTCCTCCATCTCCCGAAGAGAAACGGTTCGAAACAAAAAATGGTGAACCCAGCTTAAATCATTAACCAACCATGATGGATTTAAACTAATACGACTCTGTGCCACCTTATACTCACGATGAGGGAAAATCAAGGTCATTAATTATGCATGAGATCATGATATGCTGCTTTGACGGGTTTGATGTTTGTATTTGTTAAAATGTTTTACAGGTACCACACAGAACTCCCTTCTATCCAATGGCAGCACGAAGGAACTCACATGCGCGCACTTTGGGCTATGCGATGACCGAGAATCCTCACCAACGGAGGACCCCTTCACCTACCCTGTGCCTTCAATGCTGGGTCTCAGATGTGCTGATCTGAGAGTACCACCTGAATGGTACTCTCTCAATTGTGGAGGCGGCCATGCACACCCTCCAATCCATCAAGACCCGTCAGTCACTTGCCCAGCAGCGGTCGCAGGAGCAGATCCAGATGGCCACTATTGTCATCTCAAACCGTTTCAGGAGTCTATCCCTAGAACGAGATGATGCATACCTCCCTTATATTAGGGAGGCAGATGATGTTGACGCGGAGGACTTCATTCCCATTGGACGGGGGTTCCACTCCAAGGCCCCTCCCGAAATACATCATCGCGGTCATGACGCGACTCGACATCCTCACAATAATGAGGATGTCACCCCGAGGATCCAGGCCCACGCTCCCCAAGCTCCAGCCCCTCAGACCGCCCGAAGATGGCGGAAAACGTACAATCAGGGACCGGTCATCACCCTTGTCCCTAAGGAGGAGCTCTGCTGCCCAGTCACAGAGACATATCACGAACAAGCACAAACACATGTTCTCTCCTCCAAATCCCACCATCCAGATATGGCGTCATGATATGAGTAGGAACACACCCCCGCCGAGCTTCATCAATCCCATCACTCACACAGGATGACACCAACTCGGTAGGTACCTTTCCCTGCCTAGGGTCATGAAGCCCACAAAACCGACGTGGTGGAGACCCAGTGCCTGCTGGACCAGCTCTTAGCAGATTCTTCTAACGCCTACCATCCTGATGTGGTGGTGATTAGAAAATTCCACCATCCAGATGTGGCGATAGTTAATATTCAGGCACGTCTCCCTACCAACAAATGCCACTGACTCGATACAGTGGTAAACCAACATATGCAGGGCCAGCTCCCTGCGGATGCAAGTAAAGTCCAACATCCCGATGTGGTGACAAACAGATAGATAAACCGGCGTATCTCGGTATAGGGGCAGATTCATTCACCTCCCCCGACATAGGAGAATTTTCCATACCCATTGACCACTAGAAAACCAGAGCAGGATATTCCTACTCCAATACCGGAATGGGCCTTCATACCCGTTCCAGCCAAAGACATCTCTCTACATATCCTGGGAAAAGATGGAGGATCAGCTATCGATCCCAGATCATATCTTACAGACTTTCCAGAATGTAATTGCATCAGCGGAAACAAGAAGGAATCGGGCCCGTGAGCCCATCTCCCCAATTGAGGCGACTCATCTAAGAGATGAGATAGCCGCCTAGAAGCAGATCTGCACCCCTGCTTCAGCCCAAGAGGGGCGCTGAATCTATTCCATGATTCAAGGGAAACCTGATCGAGCAGCTTCACTCGTTCCAACTAGGGGACACCCGTCCATCATGGTGGATTCTTCAGGGCAGGTATATATCCCTGCTAAAAGTCAAGATTTTCGTTGGCATATCTCAGCAACATCACGGAGCCCAATTAGACAGGGACCCAAAGGTGAAGGCTGTTTTCAATAGATGACGGTCCCTGGTGCCTGCAAGAAAGCACCCCGAACGCACCGAGGGCAGCCAGAAAATAATTATTGGGTTCATGATTCCACTCTACTGGAAGATGGGGTTCCCAAAGCCTCTAAGCGCATATCGAATGATCGAAGACCTACCCACCCATTACCATATTATGGGAGCGGTAGTAGGAGTTGTGAATGTCCTCCCTGCAATGTTTCTACAAGAAGCTCTGAAGGTCCTCCCTAGAGAACCCGTGGGGGACACCCCCACTGGAATATAACAATCGATCACGAGAGCTCCTCTTTTGATGCGAGTCTTGGAAACCCTTTATGTGACCAGAAGATCGAGCAGCAAGAAGTTTCTCCACTTTCCGCGGTCCACCCTGACGGTCCTCCCTGGGGTATATGCTGCAAAGACTCTCCATGTAGTGGGACCACATATTATGATAGTAGTACTTGATATCATAGTCGTAACTGTGGAGTCCCTCCCCACAGTGACGTCTCATCACGATAAGAAGGCCCTACCCTTGTCATGGCATGCCCTAAAGGTCCTCCCCAAGGGTTACGTTACAACGACACTCTGCACAGCCGGGAATCAAATCACGGTGGTAGTCCTTGCCACCCTAATAATGGAGGTCCTCCCCGTAGAGGCATCAAGCAATGAGAAGGCCCTCCCCTCATTGCGGTACATTCTGAAGGCCCTCCCCAGGATGTACCATGCAGATATTCTCCATGCGGCAGCTGGAATGGTAGTCCTCGCCATTGCAGCAGCTGTGATGGTAGTCCTTGCCACCACGACTGCCATTGCGATGTTCCTCCCCGCATTGGCCCCAAGTGACAAGAAGGTCCTCCCCTTGTCGCATTGTGTCTGGAAGGTCCTCCCCAGGATTCACATCGAATGTCAAACCATGATGGTCATCCTCTCCATGATGGAAGTTCTTGCGAAGGCCCTCCCCATAACAATTCTACACAGCCAGAAGGTCCTCCCCTTACTGCGACACGCCCTGGAAGTCCTCCCTAGGGTATCCAATACAAAAGTCTTCTATGTAGTGAGGTGTCCAGCTATGATGGTAACCCTCTCCATCACAGCCTCCATTGCGGACGTCCTCCCCGTAATGACATATCATATTGACAGGAAGGTCCTCCCCCTGCTGAAACAAGCACAGAAAATCCCTCGTATGCGGAGGCACTCATAAGGACAGGATCAAGCATGTCAGATTCCCATCTAGTCTCCGACAACACCCTTCTTCGACCAGGAGACGGTCCAGGGCCGCGTTCATCTTCTGAACCACCTCGGAATCACCCACATGACAATTCAATGCCTACTGGTCCCACTACCTCCGACCACACTATCAGTGAGAATCTCATTTGGGCTGACCAAGTAGAGGAATCACTGGCGGAGGAGTATTCCAACATGTTGAACATGAGGAAACTAATGGCCAGAAATGACATACTAGTTATGTTTTGGCCCCGGACTCCTCTCAGTTCGACATACCCATAGAGTGGTCAGAAGAACGCGTGCACGGAATCAGCCATAATATATGGAAAACCATCCGGAAACTAAAATAAAGCTTTCTGCCCTACGACGGGTATGTAGACCATTCCAATACAATAGGAGACCTCCTGCGTCACATATACCTGGAAGCTCTTCCTTCGGCGTGGCAACAACGCCCTGAGAGATGTAAAGGAAACATGGAGATAGCCTGCGTCCGTGCACTGCACCATCAGTGTCGCCTCATCGGTGACGCTCTAATGGGAGTCCATATCAGAGGATGGGGGGAACACGGAGCTATGCATTGCACGCCTCTCCACACCCAAAAGAACTCGTTCGGCATGGTGTCTTGCAACATCATCACGTCAAGACAGCAGTCGAGTGGGGTCCCTGCTCAGGAGAGGCAACACACCCAATAGAGTCAGGACTTTAGTATGTCCCAAAAGCGTCAGGCTCTACGGGAACAAGCCATTAAAAGACTCCTGAATCAGGCCACTGAGAGCATACAATAAGCCTCTCACCTAAGAGAGGACAATCCGCGGTCATTTCCTACCTCCCCAGAAGGGATTGATTCACAGGAGAACTCAGAATAAAATCCAGTTCACCCCCTAATTGGGGCACGCAAGATCAGGCAGGTAGTGATAGCAGCAGTCACTGCCGCAATCCAAGGTCAACCTCAGCCTACAGGGTTGGGGGCATTTTTAACAAAAAATTCCCTCATAAGACCAATAAAAACTGGAAGAGACTCAATATCCAAGGAACGGAGCCATCCCCAGCCCTCAGGGATGGCGGCATTATTAACTCCTCAACAACAACCTCTCCCATGAGAATCAGTATTCTCTCATCTAGGGAGGACAGTCAGAAGAGGAGGTTCATGCCCTATCCCATCCTTTGAATCATCATGACCTCCAAGAGGGAGGCATAACGTAAGGTCACATCAAAGAACTCTCTGTGTCACCCTTCGTCAAGGAGTCCGAAAGCAATCTCGGGGCAGGAACAAGAGGACCAGTAGAAGACGCGGGATATTTTCTTCCTATTTGGAAGATGTCATATCCTATACCCTGTGATATGCATTCATCAACGCCAGAGAGGCTAACCACATAGGTGACACTGGGGATGATGAAAATCCGGATGGATCGGGAGACGATGGTTTCAGTCAGGCTGTGACTCACAACGAACCACCAGGTGTGCAGACTCAAAACCAGAGGGCCACTCTAAACATGCCCCCCCCCCTTCAGCTAACCCTCCTCCGCCTACCCAGCGAGCTTCCAAAAAGGATAAGAATAAAGGACTGGTTACCCTTAACCCAACTCCTCTCGACAAAAACGAGCCACTCACGCTCGAAGAGAGATTCACTCGACAGGAAGAGGAGATGAACAAATTGAGCCAGCTTAACAACGAGATACTCTAGAGGAACCACCTTATTGAAAGCGCATCCCAGGAAGAGCCACATCATGCACTCCCAGTAAGTTCACCTCGAAGACCATGGTTTGCCCCGGAAAACGAAGCACGGTCAGGGCTCTCGTCCAATGAGGCGACAGACCCGTCCAACTACCTAAACGTTGATTCAGATGAATACCAAGACTTACCTCCACTCAGGAAACAACCAGATCAAGTATGCCTAAACCCTCCAAAGGTTCCACAAACGGCATACTCACCCTTGGTGTCGGCAAACTCAGATCCTCAGGCAATGCCTCGGGCTACACCTGCCCAGGACCGGGCCCAACAGGATGTAAACCTGGGTCTCACCAACACCATCGAGGCACTAACGGCTCGATTGGAAGCAATGGAAGGTTGGCGTGCTCCGATACAGCCAGAGCGGAATCCCTACCCAGATTGGGTGAGCAACACACCGCCTCCACCCAATTTTGGGAGGCATGTATTTCCTATATTCAATGGGTCAGGCGATCCGGAACAACACTTGATGCACTATGCATCTTATTGATACCCTATTATGGGAACTATGGAACAACAAGAAGCAGTGAAACTCAGATGCTTCATACGAACCTTGCAAGGATCTGCCTTCGTCTGGTATACGAGTCTGCCAGCCCAGTCAATAAAAATCTTGGAAGACCTTCGGAAATAGTTCCTATTCCATTTCAGCTCGATGTTGCCAAAAATAATAGTTAGTGACCTCATGAATTTCAAACAGAGGGAGAACAAGAGGGTTTTGGTTTTTATCTCCATATGGAAAGGTCTGACCTAATCTCTGAATAGGAAAATTTCCCATGATGAGATTCTTGCCATATGAATCGATAATCTTTGAGATGAGCGGCGAACACTGGTCATACCAGTGGAGTGCACCACTGGCTTATGCCATATCTCATCCATTGCCCAGAGAATTGAGGACTCCCTGATGCGGTGCAATTTGAAGTCTCAAATAGCCTCGCAGTCTCCTGAATAGAGAACTATTAGAGCTCAAGAATCCTCTGTTAGGCTCAAGCCAGCCCTTGTACCTACTCCACCGCTCAGGCCTCCACCAAATCGTCTAGGTCCCCCTGTACATCAGCAGCCACCTCTGCCCAAGCGGGAAGATCATAAAGGGTCAAATCAAAACCAGTTTTAGGAACTAAGGAACACAGTATACTCGTTCCGAGAGGACCAAGTCCATAGGTACTACATCACAGCCATGAATTGCAACTTAATCCGCCTCCCGGAGCCGAGGAAACCAGAAGAAGTCAGCCGCGATGACATGCCAGACTACTGTTCCTACCATCGAATGTAGGGGAACAATATTTAGGAATGCTTCATCTTCAAAAACCTCCTATAAAGGATGGTGGACTCTGAGAAGGTCGAGCTGGGACCACCCCCAGCACATGTGACGTATATTTCTACCACCGACTCCGATAAAGGGGGGGGGGGTGGTAGGAAGTCACCTGTAAGAAGGGGTATAAGTTTTAATAACTTGATGACTCAGAAGACTATTAATCGAGCCCAGGGAATACTCCGAGCTCAACTGCAGCAGCCGGTGTTGTCACCAACATCCCATGATGCCGCACAGCCGAAAATATCATCCTTAAAACCCTCCATGATCTGGTCATCCAGGTGTAATCGAAGAGGGATGAAACAAGCACAAGAGGAGAAGTCTGTAATGAGGCCACAGTTAGTCCCGGCCCTGGTGGATTTTATGCCCTCAAACTTAACGCCACGAGCACCGACCCACCAAACGGCACCATTAGGGACAACCGACCAGGTTGACCTGTCAAAGGATGAAGAGTCAATCATTGGTTCCATCAACGTCATCCATATTATGGAATCATTCCCTAACGAAGGGTATGGTTATGAACCCGAGTTCCCGACACAAGGAGCCAGGAGATGGAATTGCAGAGGTAGGGGATATTAGGGAAGGCACAGTCGTGGCCAAAACCAACCCTAAGGTCTTACCTCGGCCCAAACCGTTAATATCATGGAAATCCATGGGAGAGCCCTTCAACGGACTCAACAGGAGAAAGAATACCCCTCCACCTCCACAAGAGGCCACTCTGCCCCCGTCATTCTATGCTACCCGTCAGAGGAGGAACAAGTGTCTAGCTGCCTAGTGCGCACAAACAGACCAACCGTGCAGAGTCTCCAGAACCTGGGGACAACATCGGCATCTGACCCCACAGCTGGTCCCTCCTCGTCACGTATTCCAACTCCCAAGATTCATGCTAAAAATCTCCCACCAACAGAGAAGCGTCGGCCGCTGGAGAAAAAATATGACATCCTTAAGCAGTTGGCGTCAGTACCCGCCAAGTTTTCGATCTTGTATGCCCTTAGTTTGTCAGCCGACCTCAAGGAGGCACTTATTGAAGCCTTGCTCATCCCCCAGAAGTTTCAAGCTGAGGTAGCTACCGCTGAGATTTACCATATGGAGATTGGCCCGATTGAATGATATGCGGTGATTTCCTTCACCGATTTGGATGAAGATGCCATCATGTAAGGACACATCAAACCACTATATGTTTCTGTCAAACTAAATGAAGTTGAGATCCGCAAAGTCTTTATCAACAACGGCTAGAGAGTTAACCTCCTCCCCCTATGGACACTCCGTAAGTTAGGCTACAGTGAGGATGATTTAATACCCTCATCCACAACTCTATTGGGTTACAACAAGAGTGAGCAAAAGCCAATGGGAGAAATCAAGCTAAGAACCCATTTTGGAGACCTCATGGACTACATGGAATTCCTTGTGGTCTGACAGAACACAACATTTAATGCCCTGTTGGGAAGGTCGTGGCTCCATAAGCACATGGTCATTCCTTCATCTTACCACCAATGTATCAAGTATTGCATCAATGGAAAAAGTGGAACTTTTCATGCCGACAAGGCCCCCTTCAATCTCTCCAAGTCACACTACATTGACGATGGTTTCTATGAGAAAAAGAAGAAGAAGCCTTCATTCAATGGTGTTAACATGATCCCCAATCCAAATGGTCTAGAAATGGTTCTTGACGACCCTCTCAAACAGCTTGGTAGAGACTACGTACTGCCCATCAACCATGTTGAGAGTAGGGGTTCGTGTTCGGACACACACTTAACTATCCTCATGTCTTCAGCCATAATGGCTGAGTGTGACAATGTGGGAACCTCTGCTAACCCTCAATTTGGGGGAGAATACTTGAGCGAGGACGCCCATAATGCCTTGCCTCCAGACTCCCAGGAGCCCGAGTCAAGAACTCACCCTCCGTCAGATCAAGAAGATAAGGATGTGGGAGAGGAAGAGGAGGAAGATCTCAGGGATGCACCTCCCACATTTGAGGAAGGTATCTCCACCACTATGGACGAGCTCAAGTAAATAAACATGGGTACCGAGGAAGACCCGAGGCCAACTCTTGTTAGTGCAGCCATGTCCCCCGAGGAACACGAGGTATATACTTCCTTCCTAAGGAAACACTAGAATGTCTTTGCCTGTATTTACACAGAAATGTCGGGACTCAATCCCGAAGTGGCGACGCATCACCTGGGTCTTCCATAGGACCACTGGGGCTATAAAAAAGCCTCCAGAAGGATTCACCCTGCACATGCTGCCAAAATAGAGGCTGAAGTCGATAAGCTCATTAAAGTAGGCTTCATTCGGGAGGTCCAGTACCCCATATGGTTGGACAACATCGTCCATGTCATGAAAAAGAACGAAAAAATGTGCATCTGCATTGATTTCATAGATCTCAGTGGGCATTGTCTGAAAGACGATTTGTCATTCCCGGTCACCGAGTTGTTAAACGATGCAACGACTGGGTATGAGGCTCTATCCTTCATGGACGACTATTCTTGTAACACCCGAGATTTTTATGAGTAATATTTTGTTTTTATGTTATATATATATCATCAAAGGAATCTTTCACTACACACTAGCTTGACTTACTTTACACGCAATCGCGACCTTCCTCGGTAGCTTGCGTTGTACGCAATACCGAGTTTCACTAAACAACGATATGCTATTAAAATATCATTAAAACTAGCCGTTATGAATAGTAATAACCACTTTTTGAAATTTTATAAATTTTATTTTTCAAAATGGACTTCATTTTTGGATTCAGAATACAGAAATTAGCCTAGGGTAAAATTTTGGTATTTTTCTGAAAACTTTCAATTTTTGATGAATAGTGAAACCACTAAGTGGTAGGTTAAAAACTGAATTTTGCATAAAACTTAATTTTACCGCTTCTGTGAATGGAATTTCAAAAATCCGACAGACACGGTTGATATCAGTAAGTAAAATGTGGTTCAATGAGATAAAAATAATTTTTTGGTTAATAGTAACTTTTTACTTTTTTTACCGCGGTTAATAGTAAACAGGGTAACTAAGGGTAAATATGATATTACTATTACCCTAACACATTTCCTAATTCTATTGGATAAGTGTAATTCAACCAAAAACAACCTTATGAATATAATATGACCATTTAGGTCCACTTGGATTAGATTATGACATTTAATATTATTTTATTTAATGAATAGTTAAAATAGTTAAAATCAAAGTTTAATAACTAAAACATTTTTAATATGGGGTTATACATAAGATAAATTCGACTATAAATATTAATTAGAAAGATAAAAAGATTTCCTACATAATGATATTTTATTTATAATTTTTAGACTTTAAATAAATTAATTTATTTATGACACAACGATGATGTAGTAATTACCCTTTTAAGGAAATGTTAACATAATTGATGTTATAAATGCTCAAATAAATGTAATTTGAGACTTTTTATAAATTACAATAATTTTATAGGTTACTATGATATATTAGTGTTGATTTAATCAACTTGTTTCGAACATATAATTCTATTATGACTTTCACAAAAATCATATATCAAATAGTGTCAAAATTGACACAAAATAGTTTTTAAATCAAATATTATATTATTAATTGTTAATTTATTCCTAAAATTATAAGGTTCGGCCAAATGACTTAGATAAGGATATATATATTAATAATAAACAACTTGGGGTTCGTTTGGAATGTTATAGTAAGTGTATTAACCATATAGTGTAAGAAAACAAAAAGTCACGGTAAAAGTTAAATTATTTAACTTAGAGTTAAATCTAATTGATAAGGTTAAAATAATAACCTAAACTTGTCTAAATCCTATTGTTTGATAGGATTTCGACCCATACCCACTTTACCTTCGAAATAAGACCCTTTGGAACCATTATAAACCGATTTTGACTTTAATATAAAATAATATTTTGAGATATTCCTAAGGTGCCCCTCTCCTCCCTTATAAAAGGGCACCTCCTCCCCCTCCTCCTCACACCAATTTGAGAACTCAAGCTCGGCCAACACCTGCCAAAATCCCTTCTCCACTTCCCTAGAATAATCCTAGAGGTCCTGGTCTTCTTCAAAGACCAATCTTAGTTCCCTAAGTGGAGGATTCAAAGAAGCGTTTCAAAGAAGAGGTAATATCCATTACCGATCTTTTCAATTTCTTTCTTCTTAAACTTCTTCTTCTTTAGTTGTTTCATGATAAAGTAATAACATCAGTATTACTTACATACTGATATGTTATTATTAATATGAAACAACCCTAATTCACCTTCTATCGATCCTACGGAAAAATGAAATCACTGCGCGTGCGTACGTACGGAATACCGTCTCCACGCCGTGGTGTAATCTATTTTCCACCATCACCTTACAGGGATGGGTATAATGGTGTAATGAGTAACTATATATGATTATTATAAAGTGATATTTATACTTAAATAGTATAAATACACTTAAATACAATTCCACGATCATGAGAACAATATCATCGCTCGTGCGTACGTACGGAATACTGTCTCCACGATGTGATGCGACTCGTTCTACATGATCATCATTACATAGTAATTATATAAATGAATTGAATGAATAAATATGATATATGTTACACTAATACCATTCTGGATATAAGTTATCTATAACCTTAAAATAATAATAAGAATTTATTCGGCAAAACACGCATAAGAACAAAAGGCAATAAAGACCCGAGTAACAAGTAACAATGAAATATTACTAATAAGAAGCTAAGAATATGACCATATATGATATCATATCAATATGTATGATTCTGGAATAAGTCAATAACATTATTTAAACCATTATACAGGAGATTCGGACACGTACAAAGCAAATCGGACCTAAGGTAAGGGAAATATCACAATCTCATTTTTTATCCGAGATTGTATATACTTTAGTATTTACTGGGGTGTGTTTTATCATCCACATCCATGTTTCCTAAATATGAAATATTATTTCCATCCACCTACAAATGTTTAAATCCAATTTTACCCTTCGGTGAGTTTTTAGTAAAGAATATGAAAGGAATCTTTTGTCGTTTTTCGTACGAGGTACTTTTTAACTTTTCCGAAAAAAGTACGAAGAATGTTTTTTTAAATTATACGGCAAGAATGGATTTTTAAAACATTATTTCCAAGAATTTTCCTTTATAAGTTTTCAAGTTTATTTTTAATCAACTTCTTTTAGTTTATAATTGTATGACATGTTAAGAAAAGAAAAGTGTTTTTGAAGTAGAAAGGATATTTTCCTCAAGAATGGAGTTCAAATGTTTTATCAAAATTATTTTCCATCTAAGATAATATAGGGTTCTGTTTTTATCCCTATTATTACATTGATTTGATTATGTTTTGAGGGAATTATTTTTATGAAGTCATTTACCTTATATGATTTTTTTATGATGTCATGATGTTTCAAGAATCCCATTTTTGTTACATGTGTTATGCGATGATGTATGATTTATGATTATGTGGCACACATAAGAAAGGATTCATTATAAGATGGGTGGGACCTATATCTCCCTCCAATGAATTGGGTAAAGATTTATATCTCATGAGATAGACATGGCTGGAACGGAAGGTTATTTCGGTTCAGTTATATAGGACTAAAATGAGGAGTGAACTCAGTTCAGAAATGGAATTTGTCCGCTAAGATAGTCTTGGCATTGAGTCATGACTAACAAGAAATGATTTTCCATGATTATGTGTGCATGCCACAAAGTTTCAAGTTTTATGTTATGATTATGGGGATCTCATTTTCACTTCTATGATTTATTCCATGTTAAGATATTATGATCTCTTTTGCAGGTTATGATTTTAAAAAAGATATGATATGATTTTTATTTCCTTTATTTTCCCTTGCTGAGCATTTGAGCTCAACTTTTTTTGTATGTTTTCTTTTCCCTGGGTCAGGAAGATGGATATTAAGTAGTATATGCTAAAAGGGACCCTATATATGATGAAATAAATGAAAGACACTGTAGAAGATTTATGAACTAGTTGTTTATGTTTCCCTGTTTCTAAAGACACTATACCTATACGGTCCTTTGTGGTTTTGTCATATGTTGGTATAATTGTGCTTCAATTTTGAAGTATTAACAATGTATGTAAAGTATGGGTCGTTATAGTTGGTATCAAAGGAAAGGTATAGTCAACCTTTGGAAACTAGGATGTGAAAGCCTTAGTAAGAACCCTAAGGATAAGTCTAAGCAAAGAACACAATCTTAGTGTTTTAGAAATGGCCATGAATAACCTAGGATAAGACCTTAAGCGTGAAAATATTATTCTTGAATTATGTGGTTTTCCTATTATAATTAGTGTTGCTCACACTATTATTCTTGGTTTTAGTCAATGGATGGAACCCTAAGGAACCATGTTAATGCGGAATGCTATGGGCAATGCAATGATTGTCCCTCTGAGCAACCAAACGATATGGGAGCTGGAATGCAAAATCTTGTAGCCATGCTCACACAACTTTCTCAAGCTATGAATCATGCAGGAATTCCAAACGAGAAAAGGAAGGAGCAACATTCTATTGAATCCTTCATGAGGCAGCGTCCACCTTCTTTCAGCGGGTCTACTGATCCATTAGTTGCTGAACAATGGATTAGTACTACTGAAAAGATATTTTCAGTTCTTCAATGTTCTGAACATGATAAAGTCATCCTAGCAGTGTATCGTTTGGAAGGAGATGCTGATCAATGGTGGAATCTTATTAAGAATACGAGGCAAAGGGATGAAATTGAGTCCATGGAATGGGACGAGTTCATGAACTTATTTTTCAATAAGTACTTCCCTCGTATTCTCCGAACAAAGATGGAGAAAGAGTTTCTTGAACTGAAGCAAAGGGATGATGAATCTGTTGGTACCTATGAAGCAAATTTTACAAGACTTGCAAGGTATGCTTCTGGTATTATTATCCAACCTGAGAGTAAGATCGATCGATTCTTTAGTGGCTTAAAACCAAGTCTTTGAAGGGCGTTAGCCATAAGGGACTTCAATAGCTACGAGGAAATCATTCGTTGTGCTCTCAAAGTCGAGATAGAGATTGGAGTAACCCATCAGTCATATGGGTTTGATAAGAAGAGGAAAATGGAATTCAAAGGAAAATCTAAAGAGCACACTGAAAAGAAGATGAGCTTTCCCTTATGCTCAAAGTGTGGAAAGAAACATGGAGGGAGTTGTCTTAAAGGAACAAGTAAATGTTTCAAATGTGGAAAGGAAGTTCATCGAGCATTTGAATGCCGCGATAATGGGAAAAGATGTCTAATGATGCAAACAAAGGAAGGGATACACAAAATGAACCTACTACACATCAATGTTTCAAGTGCAAGGAGATGTGGAATTGTTCCAATCAATGCCCAAATCCAAGGGTTGATGATGATGGTCGACGTCAACAAACTCTTAAGGCTAAAGACAAAGGAAAGTCACATGCAATTTCTATTAGCGATGTGGAGTACGATAACAAAGTGGTGAAAGGTACACTTACCATCCACTCTAAAGTAGCAAATGTTTTATTTGATTCTGGATCCACCCACTCTTTTATTTCTGAAGAATTTTCTAAGGGTATCACCATATTACCTCAATAATTAGATGTTGAGTTAGCTGTGACAACACCTAATGGCACATCAATCGCATCAAAAGTTTATAATTCTTCTCCGATCGACGTTTGTGGGAAAGTGCTTCCTGCAAATCTTGTGATCCTTCCTTTAGTGGAATTCGATCTGATTCTTGGCATGGATTGGCTTTCTTTATACGGATCTCATATCAATTGCCAAATAAGGGAAGTCACATTTCATATTCCAGATCAATCTATGATCGTCTATCAATGCAAGGATGAACATAACCTTCCAGTGGAAATTTCCTCCATTTTATGGGTATTGATTCCACTAAATTAAGGTTATTTATCTGAAATGGTTGGTGAGAAACTCGCGATTAAGAATATTCCCATCGTACGGGAGTTTTATGATGTCTTTCTGGAGGAATTACCGGGTCTTCCACCAAATCGTGAAGTTGAGTTTTCAATAGAACTCGTATCGGGTGCTTTTCCTATTTCAAAGACACCTTATAGAATGGCCCCAATTGAGTTGCAGGAATTGAAGAAGCAACTCCAAGAGAATCTTGATAAGGGATTCATACGCCCTAGTGCGTCACCTTGGGGAGCACCTGTTCTATTTGTTAAGAAGAAAGATGGATCAATGAGACTCTGCATTGATTATCGAGAACTTAACAAGATCACTATCAAGAACAAATATCATCTCCCATGCATTGATGACTTATTTTACCAACTATGCGGAGCTCAATACTTTTCCAAGATTGATCTTCATTCAGGGTATCATCAATTAAGGGTCAAAAGGGAGGATATACCAAAGACGGCTTTCCGTACAAGGTATGGACACTATGAATTTATAGTGATGCCATTTGGTCTTACTAATGCCCCTGCTATCTTCATGGATCTAATGAATAGAGTCTTTAGAGACTATCATGATCAATTTGTGGTAGTCTTTATAGACGATATTCTTGTATATTAAAAGAGCAAGGAAGAGCATGAAGATCACTTGAGAATTATATTGAAGACCATGAGAATGGAGAAGCTTTATTCCAAATTTACCAAGTGTGAATTTTGGTTTCAAAAAGTTGCATTTTTGGGTCACATAATCTCAAAAGAGGGGATATCTGTGGATCCAGCAAAAATAGAGGTTATCGAAAGATGGTCGAGACCAACAACAGTAACTGAGATCTGAAGTTTTCTTGGTTTGGCTGGATATTATCGACGTTTTGTGAAAGATTTTTCACGATTATCTAATCCACTCACCAAGTTTACTCGGAAAGGAGTTAAGTTTGTTTGGACAGAGGAATGTGAAGAGAATTTCAAGGAGTTGAAAAGAAGGTTATCCAGTGCACCTATGCTCACACTGCCTTGTAGTGGAGAAAGGTTTGTGATCTATAGTGATGCATCCAAGAAGGGATTAGGGTGTGTTCTTATGCAAAATGATATGGTGATAGCTTATGCCTCACGACAGTTGAAAATCCATGAGAAAAATTACCGAACACATGATTTGGAGTTAGCTGCGGTAATCTTTGTATTAAAGATTTGGAGGCATTACCTTTATGGTGAAAGGTGTGATATTTATACTGATCATAAAAGTTTAAAGTATATTTTCACACAAAAGGAGCTGAATATGTGTTAAAGAAGATGGTTGGAGCTGATTAAGGATTACGACCGCTCAATCCATTACCACCCTGGGAAAGCAAACAAGGTGGCAGATGCATTAAGTCGACAAGACCATGCTAGTTTATCCATGATGATGATCACAAAAGATCCAATATTTATGGATTTACAAAGGATGGATCTTGGAATTATAATGGAAGGGGAAAAATCTTATCTCTCTCAAATGAATGTTCAACCATCTATACATGTGAAGATTAAAGAGGCACAGAAAGAAGATGTCGAGTTACAAAAGAAGGTGAGAAATGTTCCTGAATTCAACCTTGATTGTGATGGGATAATAAAGTTCAGGAATCGGGTTTGTGTTCCTCCCATCCCCGAGTTAAAGAAGGAGATGCTGGATGAGGCTCATAGTTCTTCATTCTCTATTCATCCTGGAAGCACGAAGATGTATAGGGACCTGAAAGAGTACTTCTGGTGGGATGGAATGAAAAGAGATATTGCTGAATATGTCTCTCGATGTTTGGTTTGTCAACAAGTTAAAGCTGAGAGATAGAAGTCTA
The DNA here is from genome assembly GCA_963277665.1 of Viscum album. Taxonomy (NCBI): domain Eukaryota; kingdom Viridiplantae; phylum Streptophyta; class Magnoliopsida; order Santalales; family Viscaceae; genus Viscum; species Viscum album. Next base: position 760,651,007 of record OY728167.1, read on the forward strand.
AGGGGATGTTACAACCATTACCCATACCCGAATGGAAATGGGAAAACATCACTATGGACTTTGTCACATGACTTCCTAAAACATCCAAAGGCAATAATGCTATCTGGGTCATAGTTGATCGTCTTACAAAGTCTGCACACTTCATTGCAATTAGAGAGGATTTCTCTCTAGATCAGCTTGCCAGGATATATGTAAAGGAAGTGGTAAGATTGCATGGAGTACCACTTTCTATTATATCTGATCGGGATCCGAGATTTACCTCGAAGTTCTGGAGAAGTCTTCATCATACTCTGGATACAGAGTTGAGTTTCAGCACTGCTTATCATCCTCAGACAGACGGTCAGTCTGAGAGAATAATTCAAACCCTAGAAGATATGTTGAGAGCTTGCTCTATGGATTTCAAAGGAGTTTGGGATCAACACCTACCTTTGGTGTAATTTTCTTATAATAATAGCTTTCACTCTAGTATTCAGATGGCTCCTTATGAAGCTCTCTATGGAAAGAAATGCAGGACTCCAACTTGCTGGGATGAAGTTGGGGAAAGAAAGCTATTAGGACCTGATCTCGTTGATGAAATGGAAGAAAAGGTCAGATCTATTCAACAAAACATAAGAGCAGCTCCGAGTCGACAGAAAAGTTATGCCGACAACCTAAGAAAAGACCTAGAGTTTGAAGTGGGTGATAAAGTGTTCTTACGAATATCTCCCTGGAAGAGGGTTATGAGATTTGGAAAGAAGGGGAAGTTGATTCCTAGATATATCGGTCCTTTCGAAATACTGGATCGTGTTGGGAAGGTAGCTTACCGATTGGTGCTTCCACCGAATCTCTCTCAAGTTCACAATGTGTTCCATGTATCTCTCCTGAGAAAGTACATACCTGATCCTTCACATGTACTCAGCTCAGAAGTTGTACCGCTGGAGCAAGATCTTTCTTATGAAGAACAACCGATAGAGATTCTGGATCGTAGCGAAAAAGTCCTACGAAACAAGACCACTCGATTGGTGAAAGTTTTATGGAGGAACCACCAACTTGAAGAAGCTACATGAGAGCTTGAGAATATGATGAGGGAGAAGTATCCTCATCTGTTTGTTACAAAGTGACGAATTTCGAGGGTGAAATTCTCTTTAAGGGGGGTAGAATGTAACACCCAAGATTTTTATGAGTAATATTTTGTTTTTATGTTATATATATATCATCAAAGGAATATTTAACTAGAAACTAGCTTGAATTACTTTACACGCAATCGCGACCTTCCTCAATAGCTTGCGTTGTACGCAATACAGAGTTTCACTAAACAATGATATGCTATTAAAATATTATTAAAACTAGCCGTTATGAATAGTAATAACCACTTTTTGAAATTTTATGAATTTTATTTTTCAAAATGGACTTCATTTTTGGATTCGGAATACCAAAATTAGCCTAGGGTGAAATTTTGGTATTTTTCTGAAAACATTCAATTTTTGATGAATAGTGAAACCACTAAGTGGTAGGTTAAAAACTGAATTTTGCATAAAACATAATTTTACCGCTTCTGTGAATGGAATTTCGAAAATCCGACAGACGCGGTTGATATCAGTAAGTAAAATGTGGTTCAATGAGATAAAAATAATTTTTTGGTGAATAGTAACTTTTTACTTTTTTTTATCGCGGTTAATAGTAAATAGGGTAACTAAGGGTAAATAAGATATTACTATTACCCTAACACATGTCCTAATTCTATTGGATAAGTGTAATTCGACCAAAAACAACCTTATGAATATAATATGACCATTTAGGTCCACTTGGATTAGATTATGACATTTAATATTATTTTATTTAATGAATAGTTAAAATAGTTAAAATAGTTAAAATCAAAGTTTAATAACTAAAACATTTTTAATATGGGGTTATACATAAGATAAATTAGACTATAAATATTCATTATAAAGATAAAAATATTTCCTACATAATGATATTTTATTTATAATTTTTAGACTTTAAATAAATTAATTTATTTATGACACAACGATGATGCAGTAATTACCCTTTTAAGGAAATGTTAACATGATTGATGTTATAAATTCTCAAATAAATGTAATTTGAGACTTTTTATGAATTAAACTAATTTTATAGGTTACTATGATATATTAGTGTTGATTTAATCAACTTGGTTCGAACATATAATTCTGTTATGACTTTCACAAAAATCATATATCAAATAGTGTCAAAATTGACACAAAATAGTTTTTAAATCAAATATTATATTATTAATTGTTAATTTATTTTTAAAAATCTAAGGTTCGGCCAAATGACTTAGATAAGGATATATATATTAATAATAAACAACTTGGAGTTCGTTTAGCATGTTATAGTAAGTGTATTAACCATATAGTGTAAGAAAACAAAAAGTCACGGTAAAAGTTAAATTATTTAACTTAGAGTTAAATCTAATTGATAAGGTTAAAATAATAACCTAAACTTGTCTAAATCATATTGGTTGATATGATTTCGACCCATACCCACTTTACCTTCGAAATAAGACCCTTTGGAACCATTATAAACCGATTTTGACTTTAATATAAAATAATATTTTGAGATATTCCTAAGGTGCCCCTCTCCTCCCTTATAAAAGGGCACCTCCTCCCCCTCCTCCTCACACCAATTTGAGCACTCATGCTCGGCCAAACCCTACCAAAATCCCTTCTACACTTCCCTAGAATAATCCTAGGGGTCCTGGTCTTCTTCAAAGACCAATCTTAGTTCCCTAAGTGGAGGATTTAAAGAGGCGTTTCAAAGAAGAGGTAATATCCATTACCGATCTTTTCAATTTCTTTCTTCTTCAACTTCTTCTTCTTTAGTTTTTTCATGATAAAGTAATAACATCTGTATTACTTACATACTGATATGTTATTATAAATATGAAACAACCCTAATTCACCTTCTATCGATCCTACGGAAAAATGAAATCACCGTGCGTGCGTACGTACGGAATACCGTCTCCACGCCGTGGTGTAATCTATTTTCCACCATCACCTTACTGGGATGGGTATAATGGTGTAATGAGTAACTATATATGATTATTATAAAGTGATATTGATACTGAAATAGTATAAATACACTTAAATAGAATTCCATGATCATGAGAACAATATCATCGCTCGTGCGTACGTACGGAATACCGTCTCCACGATGTGATGCGACTCGTTCTACATGATCATCATTACATAGTAATTATATAGATGAATTGAATGAATAAATATGATATATGTTACACTAATACCATTCTGGATATAAGGTATCTATAACCTTAAAAGAAGAATAAGAATTTATTTGGAAAAACACGCATAAGAACAAAAGGCAATAAAGACCCGAGTAACAAGTAACAATGAAATATTACTAATAAGAAGCTAAGAATATGACCATATATGATATCATATCAATATGTATGATTCTGTAATAAGTCAATAAAATTATTTAAACCATTATATAGGAGCTTCGGACACGTACAAAGAAAATCAGACCTAAGGTAAGGGAAATATCACAATCTCATTTTTTTTCCGAGATTGTTTATACTTTAGTATTTACTGGGGTGTATTTTATCATCCACATCCATGTTTCCTGAATATGAAATATTATTTCCATCCACCTACAAATGTTTAAATCCAATTTTACCCTTCGGTGAGTTTTTAGTAAAGAATATGAAAGGAATCTTTTGTCGTTTTTCATACGAGGTACTTTTTGACTTTTCCAACAAAAGTACGAAGAATGTTTTTTTTAACTTATACGGAAAGAATGGATTTTTAAAACATTATTTCCAAGAATCTTCCTTTATAAGTTTTCAAGTTTATTTTTAATCAACTTGTTTTAGTTTATAATTGTATGATATGTTTAGAAAAGAAAAGTTTTTTTGAAGTAGAAAGGATATTTTTCTCAAGAATGGAGTTCAAATGTTTTATCAAAATTATTTTCCATCTAAGATAATATAGGGTTCTGTTTTTATCCCTATTATTACATTGATTTGATTATGTTTTGAGGGAATTATCTTTATGAAGTCATTTACCTTATATGATTTTTTTTATGATGTCATGATGTTTCAAGAATCCCATTTTTGTTACATGTGTTATGCGATGATGTATGATTTATGATTATATGTCACACATAAGAAAGGATTCATTATAAGATGGGTGGGACCTATATCTCCCTTCGATGCATTGGGTAAAGATTTATATCTCATGAGATAGACATGGCTGGAACGGAAGGTTATTTCGGTTCTGTGATACAGGATTGAAACGAGGAGTGAACTCGGTTCAGAAATGGACTTTGTCCGCTAAGATAGTCTTGGTATTGAGTCATGACTAACAAGAAATGATTTTCCATGATTATGTGTGCATGCCACAAAGTTTCAAGTTTTATGTTATGATTATGGGGATCTCATTTTCACTTCTATGATTTATTACATGTTAAGATATTATGATCTATTTTTCAGGTTATGATTTTCAAAAAGATATAATATGATTTTTATTTACTTTATTTGCCCTTGCTGAGCATTTGAGCTCACCCTTTTTTGTATGTTTTCTTTTCCCCAGGCCAGGAAGATGGATATTAAGTAGTATATGCTAAAAGGGACCCTAGATATGATGAAATAAATGGGAGACACTGTAGAAGATTTATGAACCAGTTGTTTATGTTTCCCAGTTTCTAAAGACACTATACCTATACGGTCCTTTGTGGTTTTGTTATATGTTGTAATAAGTGTGCTTCAATTTTGAAGTATTAACAATGTATGTAAAGTATAGGTTGTTATAATTCTGGGTATAATCAAATCAGGATAGCCTGAGAAGATGAAGAAGCCACTGCCTTCTGGGACCCCCAAGGAGTATTCTACTATAAGGCCATGCCCTTTGGTCTTAAGAATGAGGGCGCCACATATCAGTGCACCATGCATCGTATCTTTGAACCATTCCTGGTGAGATTCGTCGAGTGCTACGTGGATGACTTGGTGGAAAAATAAAGACAGTGCTCAAATCACCTGTCAGACCTTGAGACCATCTTTAACAAACTTTGACAACATATTCTGAAGATGAATCCCTATAAATGTGCCTTCGGGGTTACCTCAGGGAAATTCCTTGGCTTATTCGTACGCCATCGTGGCATCGAAGTCGACCCATAAAAGACAAAGGCTATCATTGACTGACCACCTCCCCGCAATCTCAATGAGTTGAGGGGATTCCAAGGACACCTGGCCTATATTAGGTGGTTCATAGCCAACCTAGCAGGAAAATATTTTCCCTTTTCCAGGTTAAAGAAGAAGGGAGTCACGTACCAATGGACATATTACTCTCAAGAGGTGTTCGAGAGCCTAAGGAACTACCTCTTAGGCCCACTGGTGCTCATGCCTCCGGTTTAAGGAATACCCCTCATTTTATACGCAACAGCCTTAGAATGGTCTTTGGGAGCTTTCCTCACACAAAAGAATGACGACGACAGTGAACACAGTCTCTATTACCTCAGCCAAACCATGATTGATGCTGAGACTCGATATTCAAACATCAAGAAAAGTTATTTTGCCTTGGACTTCATAGTTTAAAAGTTACGACATTATCTATAACAGCATGAAGTCCATTTGGTCTCGCGCAATAACTCGCTGATGTACATCCTCAGCCGCCTAATGATGACCGGGCACCTATCCCGATGGGCAGTCATCCTGCTACAGTTTGACATCCGGTTTGTGCCTCATAAGGCCATCAAAGTCCAGACATTAGCTTATTTTCTAGCAGAGCACCCTTCAACAGGGACCGCCGCACCAGACGTCGAGCTACCCGATTAAGATATCTTCTCGATTCAAGAGGAGTTCCCAGCATGGGAAATGAACTTCAACGGCGCATCCCGAAGCCCAACTGGGAAAAGGATGGAAGATCCCAGATTTAACAAGGTGGGCTTGGGGATAGTACTCATGTCCCTAGAAAAGGCAGTCTTTCCATATTCCTTTCTTCTATTAGAAGGATGTACGAACAATGAAGCGGAGTGTCAAGCCCTCATTGCAAGCTTGGAGCTCGAACTCCAGGCTTAAGTAAAACACCTTAAGGTAAAAGGTGACTCAGAACTAGTCATCAAGCAAGTCAATGGTGACTATGCTATTAAGAAGGAGGAGTCGATTTCCTTGTTTGACCATGTACGAGGGTTAATGGAGGAATTCTCCATAGAACCGACATTGACCTATATCCCTCGGTCTCAGAATGCCCAGGCTGACGCATTAGATAATGCGGCCATAACCCTAGCTGACCCAGACCAGGATGGAATAGTCATCAGTATCACTCATCGTCAAATGGTATTGCTGTTTGTTCAAGCTAAGATGGAAGAAATCCACGAAGTCAGTCCTGTCCCTAAGCCATATGCTCCCGCCACCAGCTGGATGACCCCCATTGCAAACTTCCTTCAACGGGGAGAACTTCCATCGGACAGGGCTGAATGAGAGAGAATACGGAGAAGGTTAATCAACTTTGTCTTATATGGCGGCGCAGGTCAACAAGAGGTCCTATACAAATGAGGTCTCGACGGAGTGCTCCTCATATGAATTGACAGAGAAGAAACCACTATTGTCATGGCTGAAGTGCATGCCAGAGTATGTGGAGCACCCCAGTTAGAGTCCAATCATTCCCATCAAGTTCGAAGGCTTGGGTACTATTGGCCCATAGTGGCATGAGATTGTGAGCGTTTTACCGCAAAATTCCACTCATGCTAGATTCATGCCAACTTCATTCCCCATCCCCTGGATTTACTTCATCAGGATAAGTACTCCTGGCCATTTTCTATCTGGGGAATGGACATCATGGGACCATATCCTCCCGCCACAGCCAAACAGCTGAAGTATATCCTCATGGAAACCAACTTCTTTTCCTAATGGGCAGAAGTTGTACCCCTTATGGAAGTCGGGGAAAGAAGCATTGTCATCTTTGTGAAGGCCAATATCATCACCAGATTTGGTGTCCCTCACACCATACTGACAGATAACAGCACCGAATTATACTCTGCTAAATTAGAGAAACTGTACCAAGAATATGGTATCAAAGCTAACCACTCATCCCGCTACCATGAGGCGGCCAACGGACAGATAGAGGCTTTCAACAAGACCCTGTCCAACATTCCCCAGAAAATGATGGAAAAAGACAAGAATTCATGGCCGGATAAACTCCATGCATTGTGGGATTGTCGAACCACAATCCATACGGCTACTCTCACCACTCCGTACTCATTAGTATAGGGAATAGAAGCAGTCCTGCCAATTGAGATCCAATTACCCTCGCTCCTCAATACCATTTCTGATCAATTATCCAATGATGAGAAATCAGAAAAGAGGCTAAGTGAATTGGAACAAATAGATGAGAAGTGGCTGCACACTTTGCACCATATGGAAGTATAGTAGAACCGGATCGCACGAGCCTTCAACAAAAAGGTTCTTCTTTGGTCTTTCTTGGAAGGAGAATTGGTGTTGGTCCTCCGGACCCCAATGATACTCGGATGGAAACCTCCAAAACTAGAGCCCAATTAGGAGGGACCTTATATTATACAGAAGGACTACTCCAACGAATCATATGCCCTAATCTCCATGGATGGGAAGTTCACCACTGCTACTACAATTGCGAGATTCTTGAAGAATTATTTCGCATAATAACTAAAAATAGTTATCGTCCGAGCTGCATGACGTTAAACTACCGAGCATCCAACAGTCCAAACTCTATGACCCTAAACTAGGAGTATTTTGTCCTGGCCGGAAAAACTAAAAATAGTTATCGTCCGAGCTACATGACGTTAAACTACTAAGCATCCAATGGTCCAAACTCAATGACCCTAAACTAATAGTATCTCGTACTTACTGCACGACGTTAAACTACAAGGATAAAGAGATTTAAAAATTCCCTTCCCCCATGTACGGACCATCCCTACATGGGGTGTACTTCTCCAAAGCGAACTACATGAGGCTTGATTCCTACCCTCACAAGATACATAGTGACGCCGGGATCCCCTATCCTAGCCTAGCCATTCCCAAGTGGAATAAAATTAAAAAATGTCCCCTTCTCGCGTGTATGGACTAACACTCTACGGGGAGTAACTTTTGTAGATAACTACGTACGAATTGATTTATGCCCTTTTTAGGATACATAATGATGCCAAGATCTCCCATCCTGGCCTAGCTGCACCTTGAAAAAAAAAATTCCCCCTTCCTCCGTGTACGAAACAGACCTGTACGGGGTGTACTATCCAAAAAAGAACTACGTACGGCTTGATTCCTGCCCTTGTAGGATACGTAGTGTTGCCAGGGTTCCCCATCCTAGCCTATCCACCCCCGAATAAAAGTTAAAAATAACCTCTCCCCCCGTGTATGGGCTATCCCATCACGGGGTGTACTCCACGTCCTTTCCGCACAATATTAAACTGCACAGATAAAGATAAAAAATGACCCTTCGCCCCCGTGTATGAACCAGACCTACATAGGGTGTATTGAATTTCAGAGAACTATGTGAGGCTTGATTCCTGTCCTCGCAGGATACGTAGCGACACCAGGTTTCCCCATCCTGGCCCATCCATTCGAAAAAAATGCTCTCTCCCCCCTTGTACGTACCAGACCTGCACAAGGTGTATTCATCGTCCTCAACGCATGACGTTAAACTGAAAGGATTTAAAAGAACTACTATGTACAGCATGATTCCTACCCTCATGGGATTCATAGTGAAGCCAGGGTTCCCCACCCTGTCCAAGCCGTCCCCAAATGAGAGTCAAAAATTCCCTTTTCCCCCGTGTACGGACTAACCCTGCACGGGGTGTATGTATTTCAGGGAACTACACATGGCTTGATCCCTACCCTCGCAGGACGTGTAGTGACATCCGGGTTTCCCATCCTAGCCCAGCCACTCCCAAATGAGAAGATAAAAAAAAGAAAAAAAATGCCCTCTTCCCCTGTGTACGGACCAGACTTGCACGGGGTGTATTCCTCGTCCACACCGCATGAAGTTAAACTGCAAAGACTTCATCATGACCCACCCAAGATATATGGCGAAACGAGACGGGAATACTCCTTGCGCATTTGGATGCATCCTCTCCATACATCTGACTCCACGACCCAAGTAATTATGGATCTTTATAACCATTCATGGCCATCAGAAGTGGAAATTTATTGACCCGTGGACACCTTTTCATGACTATACATACCATGCCCTCAGCAGCTTTGCATATTGATATCCTGTGGCCTGTCTACCAAAGGCAATATTTCCTCAGGTGACACTCTTCCAAGCTCTGTATGCTTACCAGCCTCAAATCCCCCATATCATATCTCCCAATCCAGAAATTTATGGTGCAGTGGTTTATAAGTTTGCCCCCCTTTTCACATCCAAACGTTGCTACGGTATCCCTACCCGGTAATCCTTTGAATCCATTCGTGGTTCACATTACGAGATGCATCTATGAACATCAGTCCAGGGCTAGGCTACTTTGACTCAAAGGACAATTGTAGTGAAGATGTTTCTTGTATGCTCGAACACCATTATCCCCATATACCGAACTTTGTACTATGAGTAATCTTGGGTTTTCATAATCATTCATGGCCATCAGAAGTGGAATGTAATCGACCCATGGACACCTTTTCATGACTATTCATCCCATGCCCTCAGCGGATCTGCATATTGATATCTCCTGGCCTGTCTACCAAAGGAAATATTTCCTTGGGTGGTACTCTTCCAAGATCCGTACACTTACCAGCCTTAGAGCCCCCACACCACGTCTCCTGATCTGGAAAAACTCAAAGTTACAGTTTACAACCTTCATCCCCCACCATGTTCCAAGTATATTAGAGCATGTTAACCTAGTTATCCTTTGAGTGACTACAGCAATAGTCACCCAATGGTCCAAGCTCTATGACTACTAAACTAGGAGTACTTCGTCCCTACTGCACGACGTTAAACTGCATGGAGTGAAGGTACGCCCCTGCGCGGATGATAAATTAGTGCAGGGAGCTCTCTAATCTTTAAAAGCAACTAGGGCTGAATATGCCCGACATGTCCAGTCATTTTCTTACCAAATGACAGACTTCATGGCCCGGACAATCACGGATCCTCATAACCACTCACGGCCATCAGAAGTGGAAAGTTATCGACCCGTGGACACCTTAGCATGACAATGCATACCATTCCCTTAGCGGTTCTAAATATTGATAGCCCCTGGATCATCTACCAAAGGCAATATATCCTCATGCGATACTCTTCCTAGCTCTATATGCTTACCGGCCTCAGAGCCCCCATATCATTTCTCCTGATCCAAGACGCCTGAGAACCACATTTTACACAATCAAACCCTCTCCACATCTTGGGCATGCCGAGATGTTCAAGCCCAGTTACATTCTGATCAAGAGCGGCCTTCGCAACTATGTCTTTATCACATGACGTTAAACTGCATGGAACATCTTGGCCGCTTAGCATAAAGCTGCAAAGACCAAGCATTAAACATCTAGGGAAATGCCTCCAACTATAAGAATTTTCACTAGTTTAAAAAAAGCCCAATGTCCTTGCTGCACGACGTTAAACTGCATCGTATCAGCAAAAATTCCCCCTGTCCTCGCTGCACGACGTTAAACTGCATAGCATCAGCAAAAATTCCCCTCATCCTCGCTGCATGATGTTAAACTGCACAACAACTTTTAATAATTCTCCTCGTCCTTACCGCATGACATTAAAATGCATGGCCAAACCTTTCATGGGGTTATCAAGGAATGGAGTCTTTTCTCCATCCCTCAGTGCATGGGTCAGACCTGAACAAACCACCGTCTCACACCATCATGAGAAGGGATGACATCATCCATTCTCAGGAAATTTATCTTAGATGTTTCTCCTGTATCCAGGCACCCTCTCCTCATAAACCATACTATGTACTCAGAAAAATACTAACTCTCATAAACCACCCCTGGTGGTCCCGATCCTCAACTTCCCTGAAGCTGCTCAGCTATCGAGAGAATTCAATCATTGAGCCAAGGAAACCTTTGCATGACTATGAATACCATGAACTATGCGGCTCTGTATATTGATCACCCCTGACCTGTCTACCAAAGGAAATATTTCCTTAGGCAATGATTCTCTCTGTACGCCTCTTGGCCCCTGAGCCCTCATGTCCATCCCGGGATTTGGAAACCATCTGAGCTACAGTTTACCAGCCTCTCTCAAAACCCTGCCTAAATATGGTAGAACGTCTCTGGATAGATTACCATGAACTAGGAGAAGTCGTTCCATTCTAGATGGTGTCCCAGATGCATGACTTTAAACTGCGCCAAGCTCCAACCCTCTTTTACGCTTGATAAATGTGTAGGAAAAAAGAAACTTAGTCCACACTCCTAATTAATACAGATGTTCTCAAACTCTTTTAGATGTACCACACCCTTTCCAAGACACCCCTAGTGGTTTTCATAATTCCCCAAGCCACCCATGGTGGTTTCCATAAGCCGGACTCCCATGAAGTCCTCAGGCCATCAGAAATAGAGAGTCACTGACTTAAAGACACCTTTTCACGACTATGTATACCATTCCCCCAGTGGCTCTGCATATTGATCTCCCCTGGCCCATCTACCAAATGCAATATTTCCTTAGGAAATGATCTTCCTACCTCCTCACACCGATATGGCTCCCATGCCTTGAGACATGCCCTGCATGTCGTTGAAATCTGAACATGCTTTCCCCCAACATGCGTCTGAAGGATATCGAGACATATCTTAATCAACTAAACCTCATTGGGGCCCTCACCCCACCATATCTGGTCAAATCTGTTTGACCTAAAACATCAGTAATGATATTATTGTCAGCGGGACTATAAGCCGCTCACAACCAAAAGAGGCGCAAAGCCTGTTAGGCCAAAAACCCGAAAAGGGAGACCTAAGAAAAAGTTGGGCCATACCCAATGGGTCCACACTAGATAGGCCCATGAAAAATTAGGGTATTAAAAGGAAAGGCGAAAAGTTTTTAGGGATTTTCTACAAAACCCTAGCAATAGTCAAACTATGCTCGCTGGATCCCATGTTCTAGGCCAAATATAGAGCTCTTTTATTATTTCTTTCCCTGAACTCTGATTATTCTGAGATCGGTGAATTAACATACATAGTAATCATGCCAAATGATTTAAGTCACAGAAGAAGACAAGATGTGCACTAAGAGAAAAAAAAATTCTTTGTTCCATAACAATGTTGGTGAGAAGGGAATCCCCAATTTGGAGCCTCCTCTGGCATGAATGGTAATTATAGGAGGTTTTCGGAGGATTCACAAAGTTGTATCAGGCGCTGATGAGAATCCTTGATTGTTTGATGGAGATTCCGCAATAAGTTTGTCTCAGCTTCTGCACCATCCTGCAACTCTTCCACCTCCTTGGTCGCCTTTGAGCTCGCCCTCATCTCCCCCTCCATCTACCGCTCCCCTTCTTCAATTATGGCGGCGACGTTAGCCTCTTCCTACTGTAGCTGCTGTATCTCATTCCTCAGAACCTCCTTGCGAGAACACTTCTCAATGACTTCTCCCTGTATCATCACAACTACCCTGGCATGATCATGAGCCTCTCTTAGGAAAAGCTGTCGGGTTGCGGAAAGGTAGGATTCAGATTGATCAGCGGAAAGGCGAGATTCAAAACCCCCCAGTCTTTCCCGATCAGTGACCACCTTCTTGACTATTTCATAAATACCATGGTAGTCAAAGCCATAAAATCCCAGCAATATAAATAGATTACGCAGCTTCGGTAATTTGGTTGGAATCTCGGCTAGGGGTGTTTGAGAAATCAGCCTCCAAATTTTCTCCCAAGCCCTTTGGAGAGCAGGTCGAAGACTGGAGAGGACTTTTTGGTCAGGCTCGGAGTCACTCCCGGATGAAGATACGTACTCATGAATGAACATCACCAAGGAGGGACCCAATGCGGATTCACCCGCAATATTTGGCACCGCAACAACTTCGCCCCTGACAGTATTGGTTGCAGGCACGATTGGACCCGACGGCGCAATCGCCAACACCAAAGGTCATGATCCTAAAGCCCGAACTTCGATAAGACATGTAAGTATCCCTAACCAGATAAGGGAAGAGAAAGGATTCTGTGGAAAGTGATTGAAGAACTTACACTTGGTCATAAAGGCATCGATATCCTCACGCTCTGCACCACCACAACCACACGAAGAAGACACTACATCTTTGAGAGGCAAGGGAGTCCTGGGAACCCCTAGAGGTGTCAAGGACCTAAGGCCACACCGAAGGCCAGAAACTCCCAAGGAAGTCCCCAAGCGGTCATCTACGGAGATCAATCTTGGGGAAATCTCTCCTCCAGTAAACAAAATAATTGCCCGCTCTGGGTTTCTGACAATTGGACTAATGGCAGGCTCTTCCTCCATCGCCATGAGATCCTTTGGGTCGGAGGTGGCTGGCCCTATCAGATCTGGAGACCCCTCAGTAATCACAGGTGCCCCATTCTCCCCTGAAATTGAAGGTGCTGTCTAATCAGCAGGTGTCTCGAATTCCTGCTATTCCTCCTCTGACATATCGCTGACTGATGAAGGCAGGAGTAAAGCATCCATATCACTAGCCCCTCCAGTAGGGCCCGCCTTTTCGTCATGCTCATGTGTGGTTGCAGGTGATCCCTCTGGTGATAAGGGGGAAGAAGGTATGACCACTTGGGTAGCCACAGCCAGATCCCTGAGTGGCCCTGCACCATGCGCCAAAACAGTTAATGACTGGTAGAATTAGAATATGCAAGTTGGTAATTGAGAAAACCGGAAGTCATGATTACCCGAAGTCCCCTGTCTGAGCTGTTACAATAAACGGGATGCCTGTTGACTTCTCTGGACCTGTCTAGGGGATAGTTCTTTACTCAGAATTCTTAGGGGAGCTGGAGTAGGAAAGACCCTAGATGGGTCCGCAATGGTCACTTCCATAAGCTCAGCTGCGCCAGGAGTCCCCTCCTCGATGACCCACATGGGCGAAAGCACATGTTCGCCTGCAGCAGAACCACAGAGAGTATACTCCAGGGAGGGAATTGCCCCTTGTGATTCCTCGGAACCCTGTATAAAAGGAAGAAACTTTAGAACCTTCATAGTAAAGAAGAAGGAAAGCCAGAATGGACGAGCAGGGAAACCTCTTATTCAGGGTTGGAAGATTCGGGATGTATAATCATCATGGACACCCGGGTGGACCCATAGATCCGGTTTTGAAGTGAATGCACATATGCATCCATCTTCTTCAACGAGCCAACTATTTCATCCATATCCTCTTCTAATAATAGTTGAGGCGGATCAAAGATAGTCCCATTGTCTGGAATCTCGAGAGGGCCTGTTTGTAGTAACGCCCAGACCTCTTCATCTGAGACACTGGCCCTCAAGTCATCCCAAATTCTCCATGCACCGGGAAATGTGGACGTAACAGGAACAGCTAGCCAGGTGAGATCAACCTGGGAAGGTCGGGCAATAGCAGAGGCTGGAGGGGGCGCCAATGGTTGTGTTGGATTATCAGATCTCACCGCCACCCTAGAACTCTTTGGAGTCACCTGTGGGCGAGACCTTACGGGCATGGTGGTGGGGGAGAATTCCCTCGCCTTATCCCCGACGGGGGTGGGGGGCACAAAAATCACCACCCCATGAAGAGGGATTAATCTCTTCCTCCTCCTCATCAGTCACCTAGTTCAACATGGCCTAGAATCGATGAGTCGAGACTGCATAACCCTGGTGTGCATGAATATAGGCCTTGACGTCCCAGAGATACCGATCGACCCTCTCTGGGTCTGCATCGTAAAGGATGTCAACTGGGGAAGATATGTAGCCCAGCCTGTCAAATGCCACTTTTGATTCTTGTAGATACTTCCATAGAGAGTGGGGGTATAGGCTGCGAAAGGATGACATACCTTTGAATTTTTCCCATTGGCCCCAGGCCACCGGGAAGGCAACATCAGCAGGGACAACCAACCCTCTCCGGTCGGCTTCGAGTGCATGAGAGGATACACCTCTGTCCGTTAAAACCTTCCCTGGAAGCATGATACCGGAAGGGTGGCGAAGAACCTTGCCGAGCCTGGTTGAAGTACTATCCCCCTTTCACTTCCTCTTTCTCTTCGATGGCTTAGGACATTAGATGATAGGAACCCATAGCCCTAGCTATCCATTTTGGTACGATAGCACCCAAGAGTTGGCGTAACTCTTGGATAAGAAGGGCGTGGTGTCTGAAAGTGCGGGAGTCATGACCTCACAACCAGTATCTTCCCGGGTAAACATTAAACATAGTTGCCTGGACACCATTAAATGGAGGTTCTCATGGGCGCCATTGAGTGAGGGAGGACACAATGCCTAGTCGCAGCCAAATTGACGTCTGAATCGGCAAGGCGCGTACCCCTCACAGATTAGTTCCCCGCCAATACGAGCCACCTGAATACCCTCTTGGATGGAAAATAGGTAGCCCCGCTTACTAAACTATTCAGTTATGGTATTCGTAATTTCACCGGCTAGGAAGGGATATGGATGGAAGTTGAAGTGCTCAAAGCTTGAGATCCGACTCGAAAACAGATGCATATTCTGAACCGTCTATTGACCATACTTCTCTTGGGTCGCCCACTCTTCGGGCATGACCTCGCTGGTCAGTTGCAAGTATGGCCGGAAGGTGGTGCACAGAATTTGAAGAGGGTTGATGAAAGTGTAGCAGTTCTTGATATGCGCTCCCAACCATCCCTAGAGAATTTTAAAAGGGACGGCTACCCGGTTTGGCCGACTTCCATCGGTAATATTACTGAGAAACCGATAAATCCTGGACAATACCGGGACGACCACGTTGATGACATTGCCAGTAGCCAGCTGTGCTGCCCTGACAAAAGATGAGACCCACACACCACCAGTCTCGCGTATGAGAAATAGCCATCCACTTTATAACATGGCCAGAAAAGTTGCCAGACGGAGCAGCCGATCGACATCTGTGACAAGCTCCCAGCCCCAGTCATTGAACTGGCTTTGTTCTAGGATCAGCTAATAGCTGCCCCTCAATTTTCAGGACTCCATCATAGGGAAGGTCGTGGTCATGCGTGGGAGAGCCACATACTCGATCTCTCTATAAAAATCCTTGACCTATTCCTGATATGGGACAAGCTGTTTCGAAGACGTATCCTTTGAATTCTTCTAGGCTTGGTCAATAAGCTGCTTCACCAGGGGAGGAGTCCACTCTTCATTGTCCCCCACAGAAGAAGGAGGCAATAATTCATCATACATACCCCCAACGATGGGGACCCTTGAAATTGGAAAGGCGTCCAAACTAATAATACCCACCTCCCCATGGACTAGGTGAATTGTATTGGTTTCCGGACTCCAACGGCTCATAAGTTTCCTGGTGAGGGCTTGAGGCCGATGGGTATAAGTTTGGGACACCCAAGAAGCTTCATATAAGCCTATGGCCCGCAATTCTGCTTCAAACTCTACACATCTCTAGTGGACCCAGAAGGGACACCCCCAATCCAATGACTTAAATTCCCCTCTAGTCTAGAGGTCCCGGTTCGCTGACTAGCCAAGCTGGTCGTTTACCATGGTATTGCGGGAAATGCTCCGGTAACAGTGAATTGCCCCTTCCTGCTGATGTTGTTCTCCTATCGAGGGAACAGGAAGATGATTCAACACAGATCTGGCAGCTATATCCCTTGAGGTAGGCCTCCCTCTAGAAGATATCACAAATCGAAGGATAGTGGCAGTAAATATACATGCTGTAGGATTGTTCTCACGAGATGGTACCAGAATCCGTGTATCGGACAGTAAACCGAACCCGTATACAGGATGGTTGTTCGAAAAGGGATACTCCCATTGTGACTCGGAGATCTGATCGACAACGAAGGAGCACAGTGGGGAGTGGCGGAGTCCATCCTTAACAGAGCTGGCCATGTCCTTCAGGCGTTGGTTGCCAATTGGGAGAGGCTCGGCAGTATGCCTGGGTGTAGGGCGTGGGGGAACCATGTTTTCTCCCTGAATTATAAGTAGCCAGTAAAATGGTTAGTTTGGAATAATAAAATCTGGACAAAAATATGAAGAATTTGGAAAAGGAGTCAATAATCCTTCATGAAGAAGTCCACAAACGAGCCCCAAAAGGTGGTTTGCGATGACTGTATCCTGCGAACCAACCCTACGTGGAAGGGTTCTGCGGTACTCTGGCATGCGGAGCTTTG
Source organism: Viscum album (assembly GCA_963277665.1). Classification (NCBI taxonomy): domain Eukaryota; kingdom Viridiplantae; phylum Streptophyta; class Magnoliopsida; order Santalales; family Viscaceae; genus Viscum; species Viscum album. The sequence goes on from OY728167.1 coordinate 760,668,176, forward strand.
GCAAGAAAACCAAAAACTAGGTTGCTCTTTAGAATCCTAATCCCTGATTTAAATAGTTAGGTTTGGAAGTCTTAATAAATTTTCAAAGTCTAGAAAATTTCAGTCTGCGGACCATCAAATCCATGGAGTGAGTTCCTCCACGGCCCATCGTGACTTAATTTCTAATTAATTAAGAGTATTGGATCACGGATGGTAGATTGGTCTGCGGATGAAGGTGACCGCGAAGGAGGAATGGTTCGCAGAAGCGGCAGCTGGTTCATGGACGAAGCACTTCACGAAGGAACGAGCACGCGGAGACAAAAAAGAGAGAAAACTCTAGTTTCATAAAGAATCCGGTAAAGGACAAATGATGGGCCCCCCGTATTTATAGGTATGGTCCCCTATCGGGTCCACTCCCCTACCGCAAACCATCCATGTTTTAGGACCACTCTACATCGGAATGGCCTACTGTTCGTTCCGATCGGACCTCATTCCGATGAGGGGCATTTTTAGGGTCCCGAAAAATCCACAAAGGAGAATGAAAATCCCCTTTTAACCCAAGGTAGATCCTACCAAATTTCCCCCCAAATAATTGAGGGAAATTATGGAGAAGGAAGGAACAAGATGAACCGGTCCGCAGACTTGTCCAAACATGGAACGCGGCCGGTTACACGAAGCACCCCCTCCGCAGACCGCTGTCGTTCGTGGAATGAAGGCGAAGATCCTCTGCAGGCACGAAGCAGGACGAGCGCTAAACCGGTTCATCGTCACGAACTTCCCCAGCCGCGGACCGCAACGACCGGCCCAGACCGCATCCGCTATCGTTCGCGGAATGGAGGCGGAACCCTGCGCGGCCGCGAAGCACTCCCTGAGCTCATTTGGTTCAGGGGGGGGGCGAGATGTGTTCCAAGCCCCCGTGAGTTGCGGATTGACCGAGTCATCTGTAAACTGGGTTTTCACTCATGGGCCTTCGCAAAAGGTGTTGCGTGACCATAGATACATTTCTTTCCCCACTCTATAAAAGGAGATAGAGGGGGAAGAGAATGAGGATTTGGAGAGATCGACCAGATTCGGGTGGAAGGATTTCGAAGGAAAGAGATTAGGATTTTTCAAACTACGAAGTTCTAGACCGCGAACCAGAACAGGTATGAAGCTGGAATCGATTTAATAAGGAACCGAAAACGCATAATAAATTGGTGAACCGTGAACCTAAAATAACAATGAAAAGAAGACCGTGAACCATGACCCCTTTGCGGATGCACTCCTCACGGAGCATGGAGTTTATTCCCCTTTTCTGATCAGTTGAGCCGTGTAGCACCCTCCTACACGGTCGAAGCCCCGACCTATGAACCACCGACCGGCATCGCCCATTGCCACCTCTACTTGCGCAAACTCCTATGTGTACCCCCTGGTTCTCGGGCCAAACCGGATGCCGCAAACCACCCTGGTTCGCAGGATGCCCTCCAGTCCGCGAACCACCCTGGTTCGCGGGATGCCCATCAGTCTGTGGACCACCATGGTTCGTGGATGGTTTCTCCAGCCGTGTAGCAGCTCCCTACGCGAAGGGATCCACCCCTCATACACCGGTGTGGCCCGCAAAATTATTCAGAGTTCCCATTCCTCGAGCCGGATAAAATCCTCCCAATTCGGCCTGATCCTCCATAGCTCCCTCGTTGGCCCGTCCATCGGCCCCGAGATGAGTCCTCCACCAGAGCCACCAAACATGTATGATGTTACCTTCAGGAGTATCAGCGCACCGCTTTGAGTTCACATACCCACGGTAAGTGAGGGCGAAGGGGTTTCTCCGACCTTTGGTGGATTCTCGTAGCATTCCTGGGTTCACATTCCCACGGTAATGCGGGGTCCGAGCCCGGGAGCCCCCTTTCTGCCCCTCCACTGGTTCGGACTGGGGAACTCCTCCCCTCCCTGGGAAGTGGTGGGATACCCATCAGAAGGAATCCCCCATGCACCTCCGTACATACCCATGACCATGCCCAAGGGCGTAGCGGGGAGGGGTGATGCTCCGTCCTTCTTGGGGTCAAGTCCCTCTCCCACTGCGCTTAGTCTCCCTAGGCCTCCATCCTAGAGTAAGTCCTGGAACCATGGGCCACCCTATGTGTAAGCCTCAACTCTCTTCCCAAGTATGAACCTTTTGTGACGTGATCGTCTGGTCCCTGCTGCCTCTTATTTCTCACACCGAGCGAGACTCACATGGGCTTAGAGTAAGCATGGACCATGAAATCCTCTTATATTCCTCCTCAGAGTGTAATCTCCAATCAATTACTCGGGGCCTCCTCAGAGTGTAAGCCCCAATCCATTACTCCGGGCCTCCTCAGAGTGTAAGCCCCAATCCATTACTCTAGGCCACCTTAGAACGTAAGCCCCATGTACCATCAGAACTACGTGGACTTTGATCCCTGTCTGCTAAGAAGGGTACGTAGGAAGTCTCCCTAAGGTTCAAGCCCAATGACCGGTCGATCTGACTATCTTCACGTCGGTTCAACGCACCACTCCTAGTGCCACATCAATGATTCCAGACTCCTCAAGGTCATTAATCCAACGATGGATGGTCAACCTCGGGCATAAATGATTCCTAATCCCAATGTTCAGCTGACCATTTCCAAACAGGAGTAATCTGTGGATACTATGATTGGGTATAAACCAAAGATTCGTGAATATATGAATACGTCTTAAATCTATAAGAGTGTCCCAGAATAGGCAATAATTCCCCCCAAAAGGGTGTGATGAGCCCGACTTCCCATCCTCTCGACCAATGTGAGTTCTTAAGAATCGATGGCCAAACCACCTGGTGAACGCCTGCCTTTGGAAATCAGTTCCACGCATCATTGGATATGGAACCATTGGGAGTTTCGAAGTGAAGACCGGTGTACCTGACCTTAGCAATTGAGTGGGGCCCAGCCCTCCGTGAGATCGACAGTCGGGCGCGTCGGTCCTCCATCTCCCGAAGAGAAACGGTTCGAAAAAAATACCTAATAAACACAAATAAACATCGACACACCATAATAAACCCAAATAAAATCATTATAACCCCCACAAAACCCTAAAAACGCTAATAAATCCCTAAAAACACGTTAAGAAAACCCCAAAAATTCCTAATAAACCTTCACTTTCCAGGGCGTCTATTGTGGCTGTAACATCCCTAAATGATAAAGGGTCAAATGACTAAATGATATGACTCATGTCAATAAGGTGCACCTTCCTTTTCGGGAGCCTGTCTGATTAGAACTCCACGGTTAAGCATTCTTGGCCTGGAGTAGTGATTAGGGTGGGTGACCTCCTGGGAAGTTTCCCAGGGTGTGTGTGAGTGAGAACAAAGCACACTGGAAAGGACATGTGTTGGCCTGTGGGGATTATCATTAGTCAGATGACCCGTTCGGGCATGTGGGTGGACCCTGGGGTGGGCCTCACGTGTCTGCGGGGGCAACTGGTGGTACCTGGTAGGCTAGGACCCGACGGCCTTGTTAAGGCGGGGTGTCTGTGCTGTCACCGGGACCCGGTTGTCACATTTGGTAACAGAGGTGGTACCCAGCCTTAAGTGTGGTGCACTACCTGGGTTGAGATGTAGGGCCCACAACGAGGGAGTTGTGCTCTAAAGGGGGGGGGGTGATTGTAACATCCCGAAATGATAAAGGGTTAAATGACTAAATGATATGACTCATGACAACATGGTGCACCTTCCTTTTCGGGAGCCTGTCTGATTAGAACTCCACGGTTAAGGGTGCTTGACCTGGAGTAGTGATTAGGATGGGTGACCTCCTGGGAAGTTTCCGAGGGTGTGTGTGAGTGAGAACAAAGCACACTAGAAAGGACATGTGTTGGCCTGTGGGGATTATCATTAGTCAGATGACCCGTTCGGGCATGTGGGTGGACCCTGGAGTGGGCCTCACGTGTCTGCGGAGGCAACTGGTGGTACTTGGTAGGCCAGGACCCGACGGCCTTGTTAAGGCGGGGTGTTTGTGCTGTCACCGGGACCCAGTTGTCACAGTGGCGGCTAGGGAATGGAATATATTCGTGTCCTGCTCGGTAGGGAACGATCGACCTGCTCTCCAAACCGTATTGAATGCGGCACCTTGGGTGGCTACAGTCGCTACCAGAACCTTGGATCGAGCATTCATCGCCATAGCCAGGCTTAGAAACGGGGACCAAATCAATGGATCCACGCTCTGGGATGGGGTTTCCGTGCCCGTATCCCTGCTTTTCTATGCGAGAGGAAGCCAGAATGGCAGCCAATGCATAGAATACAATCTGCCTTATAACCTGACTGTGAAAGTCGTGTTATGTGACTTTGGTGAGAACGGGGATGTCAAGAAAGGCGAGGCGGTCAAAAAGGCCTGCGGGGTTGGGGTGATCGTAGAAAATCTTGAGAAATGGAGGGAAACGTTGTTCGCAGGGCCCTATTTTTTTTGGCGGTGATGGTTACATTCGAATACGGGAATGCGATCAAGAATTACATTATGACAATGCACAATCCAATAGCCAGCATCATCCCCAGGAGGACGGTGGAGGGCCTCCATCCCCCCCCAGCCTTGCGTCCTTCAACTCTAGGGGCCCTGTCTCCTCAGCCGATGTACTGAAGCCGGGAAAAAAATAAAAAAAATGATCACAAAAATGCTCACAAAAAATAAAAAATGATCACAAACAACAAATACACGCTATATTACCTAAAAAGACCTAAAACACTAATATAACCTAATAAAGACAAAAATAACTTATATACCTTATAAATCCCTAGAAACCATAATAAAGCATAATAAACTCTAATATAACCTAAGAAACCCTAAAAACACTCAAAAACAAACACAAAATGCTCACAAATAATAAAAACGATATATTATCTAAAAAGACCTAACAAACACTAATATAACCTAATAAAACAAAAAAAAACTAATAAACCCCTAAAAAACCCTAATAAACATTAAAAATCCCTAATAAACCCTAATAAAAAAATAAACCCTAATAAAACCATAATAAATCCCTAAAAATACCTTCTTAACCCTAATAAACCTTGACACACCATAATAAAACCTAATAAAACCCATCTAAACCCCAATAAACAAAAAACGCAAACAAACCATTAAAAAGGGATAGAAATACTAATAAACCATAATAAATTCTAATAAAACCTAATAAACCATAAAAAATGCTCACAAACACTAAAAACATGCTAATAAAACCAAAAAAGTCCTAACAACCATTCATATATGTTAACAGAAACCAAAAAACACTCATATGCCCTAATAAAAACACTAAAAAACCCTAGTAAACCCTAAAAATCCCTAACAAACCCTAATAAACACTACTCAACCCTAATAAACAATAATAAAACCCTAAAGATACCTACTACAACCTAATAATACCCTAAAAGTACCTACTCTACCCTAATAAAGCTTAACACACTATAATAAACCATAACAAACCCCACTAAACCCTAATAAATGCTAATAAACCCTAAGAAATCTTAAAATCTCTAATAAACCCTAATAAACACTACTAAACCCTAAAATCCCTAATATACCCTCTCAAAAATAAATAAAACATAATGAATGATAATAAACCCTAATAAATCCTAAATATACCCAAATATATCATAATATTCCCTAATAAACCCAACTCAATCCTAATAAAACCCTAAAAATACCTTATAAACCCTAATAAACCTTAACAAACCATAATAAACCCTAATAAAATCCCAATAACCCCCACCAAAAACTAAAAACGCCAATATACCATTAAAAACCCCTATAAACCTAACAAACCATAATAAATGTTAATAACACCTAAAAATTCTATAAAATGCTAGTAAACCGTAAAAATACCTCTAATATTAATAATAGTAAAAACGCACGTGCATGTGCATATGCTTGTGCATGGTTTAAATAATAAATCATAACGTACGTGCATGTGCATATGCCTGTGCATTTGCATGTGAATGATAATAAACAATAAATTATAAATAATAACATATATGAATTACATGTGTATGATCATGTGCATGTGCATGTGAATGATAATAAATAATAAATAATAACGCACATCCAAGTTCATGTGCATGTGCATGGTAGTAAACAATAAATAATAACCAAGTCCACATGAATCTGCATTTTCATGTGAATGATAGTAAATAATAAATAATAACACATGTGATAATTGAATAATGCACGTGCATTGCATGTGCACGTGCATGAGAATAAATAATAATAACACATGTGATAATGGAATAATGCAAGCTCATTGAATTTGCTTGTGCATGATAATAAATTATATATAATAACCCACGTGCATGTGCATTTACATGTAATGATAATGATAATGACTCATACACATGCATGATAAGAAATAATAAATAACAACGCACATTCAAGTGCATTTGTATTTGATGATACTAACAACAACAACAACAATAATAATAATAGAATAATGCAAGTTAATTTCATGTTCACGTGCATATTAGTAAATAATAAATAAATAATAATAAATAATAATGCACATGCATGTGCATGTGCATTTACATTTGATGATAATATTTCTAGAAAAGCTCAATCAGAGGTAAATCCTATGACCATTTATTAAAAATGGAAAAGTACAATAAACAAACACAACAAACAAGAAAACCCACTTACATGTCATATAAGTCATACCCCTCACCACACCCATGATATATGACTTCCTCCGCAGTAGATGATTCCCATTCGGAGCATTCATAGTGCTTCAGGACCATAGCATACTTTCGTCTCAGATTCAATTTCTCTAACGACAACTACTCTTTAGAAGATTTCCTGACAGAGGAAATGGTTGACACCTGTTTTGGCAAGTCAGAATAAACCTTCCTCATTCTTCTTTTAATTAGGGGAGGCTCCACATTTCCAAATTTCTTATTCCCATCCTTGACAACATCACTATAGGAAGTCTTGAGCAAATCACAATTATTTTCTTTGTCACTGTCCAAGACTTCCCCCCATTTTCTAGTGATGACCACAGCTTGGAAAGCATCAATCATGGTCCAGTTCTGATCATATTTCCCATTAGGATAAATCAAATCCAAACACTGTGGAGGCTCCACAAAGACCTGACCAGCATCCACCTCCATCCTCAAAATAACCTCATAAACAATATGCATGTTGCGGCCTTCCTTCATTTTAGGATGCCCATTCATCACATCATGACCCAATTTTTTAAATTGGTTGCAAGTATCAATTGTTATTTGCAAACCACAATCAGAAATTGGATGAAAAAGAGAATCCTCAACAGCTGGACAAGAAAGTGGTAATAGAATAACACACGTGCATTGAATGTGCGTGTATTTTCATTTTCATGTGCATTTTAATGTGATGATAATAACAATAACAACAACAACTACTACTACAACAACAACAACCACAATAATAATAATAACAATAATAATAATAACAATAATAATAACAACGCATGTGATAATAAAATAATGTGTGTCCATTGCATGTGCACGAGCATGGAAATAAAAATATAATAATAACACACGTGCATGTGCATGTGCATGTGAATGAGATGATGATATTAATAATAATAATAATAGTAATAATAAGTTATAGTTGTTTGAATAAACAGAAGACAAGAAAAAAATGATAGAAATGGTGTCTCGAAAAAACAAACAAATCACAGATTCATTGAAAAAGGCATAACTTCTTTTTCGGGTGTCCATTTCCGCTCAATGAATAGTAAAACAAAATCTCATGGAACAAACTATGATAAAAACTGGTGTTGGAGGACGAACAGACACACAGATCAGAATTTATGACAATTTAAAAAAAATGAAAGGGATTCGTACACAAAAATGGAGTTTTTAAGTCCTTCTGATAAGTTTATGGGATTTTAGGGTCTCAAAACTGACATGAACATTGTTCAAGTTATCCTTATACATAGATCACTGCTTTCGATTTGATATGTGGTAGAGCTCAAACGGACAACCGGCACGCAATTTATGGTTGTTTGATGTTGGAATTTTTTTGGAGTGGTATAACTAATATATCTTATATTTCTTTGATATTATCATAGATTCTACTAAACTTTTTCCTCACTCATCTCACGAGCTTCGATTCGACAAGTCACAACACTCAAACAGACACCCGAAGGAGAAGTTATTACTATTTTAGTGAGTTGCGGGTTTCTTAGGTTTTTAGGCTCTAGGAGAGTTTCTCAATTTAAAACAACGATAACGTATACTACTTGTGTTCATTTTGGCTCTACAACATATCAAATTGAAGATTTTGAAAAGATACACACTTTGGAAACCACTATATCCCTTTCTGACATTCCCCAACCCCAAAAATACTCAAAATCCCTTTGGATGGTCAAATGATTGGATTCTGGTGTCCGTTTTGCAATACATTCTTCTATGGGTGACTGTTTTGCCTCAAAAACATATCAAATTGATGATTGCGACTAGACCTACACTCCTATTACCAATGAAGCACCTTCTAACATCCTTGAAGGCCCAAAAAGGTACTTAAACTCTCCAAAAGACCATAACTTCTACTCCGGGAGTCCGTTTTTCCTCTACCATATATCAAATCAAAGTTTTCCACTATATCTACAAATTTATGACCGATAAGAACACCTTATCACGTTCTTAATGTCCCAAATGTTCCTTAAGTCCACCAAATTACCATAACTTCTGCTCTGGGTGTCCTTTTCTCCTCTACCACATATCAAATTGGAGCTTGCGACTACCCTACATATCTTTGACAACCATGAACAAATAAATAACCCTAACAAACCATGAATAACCCCATAAAAACTAAAAACCATTAAAAACCATGAAAAAACCTAACAAACCCTAACAAACACTAACAAACTCTAACAAACCTTAACAAACCCTAACAAACCCTAACAAACACTAATAAACCCCAAAAAACCTAAAAAACATAACAAAAACTAACAATCCCTAACAAAACCTAAGAAGCACTAAGAAACCCCTATAAACCCCAAAAAACCCCCTAAGAAACCATAAGAAACCCTATGAAAACCCTAAAAACCCTAACAAAACCCTATGCAAACCTAAGAAACACTAACACACCCTTAGAAACCCTAACACACCCTTAGAAACCCTAACACACCCTTATAAACCCTAGCACACCCTTAGAAACCCCAACACACCCATAAAAACCCTAACAAAACCTTAGAAACCCTTAGAAACCATATCACACCCTTAGAAACCCTAACCCGCCCCTAAAAACCCTAACCCACCCTTAGAAACCCTAACACACCCTTAGATACCCTAAAAATTCTTAGACACCCTAAATAACTCTAATAAGAACTAATAAATCCTAACAAACCCTACCAACCAATAATAAACCATAATAAACCCTAATAAACCCTAAATCCCACAACTAAACCCTAATAAACACTAATAAATTGTAATAAACCATAAAACCCTATTAGACCCCAATAAATTTAACAAAATGCCTAAAAACAAAAATATACAACAAAATGCTATTAAACCATTCAAAACGCTAATATTCACACAAAAATCCTAACAAACCCGGAAAAACCTCACAAAACCCTAAAAAACCTAAAAAACCCAAAAATCCCAAAAAAACTCTAAAAAACCCTAAAAACCCTAAACAAAATCCTAAAACCCCTAAAAACCCTAAAATGGATAAAAACATGAAAAAACCGAAAAATCCCAAAAACAAACATAAAAAAACCCTAAAAAAACCTCAAAAAAACCTCAAAAAACCTCAAAAAACGCTAAAAACCCTAAAAACCAATAAAAACGATAAAAACCCCTAAAACATTAAAATGCCTAACAAAACCCTAACCAAAACTATGAAACCCTTAAAAACTCTAAACCCCCCCTAGAAAACCCTAAAACCTCAAAAGAAACGCTAATACACCATCAAGAACCCTAAAGAACCCTAAAAACACTAATGAATGACTAAAGCCACTAACAATGCTACATAAACCCTAACAATGGCAACAAAAATCCAAAAAATGATTCAAAACCCACCAAACACAAAAAAACCCCAGAAAACTCTAAAATAATCCTAAAAAAGCATAAAAACCATACACACCCATAAAACCCAAAATAACGTATAAATCCCCAAACAACTCAAACATATCGTAACAAACCCTAAAAAATCTAACAAAACCTAACAAGCCCTAAAAACCACTAATTACCCCCAAGAACCACTAATAAACCCTAATAAACCCTAAAACCCACTATTAAGCCCGAAAAACCCAAATAAACACTAATAAATCTGAATAACTTGTAATAAACCCTAACAAACCCTATTAGACCCTAATAAATTCTACAAAACCCCAAAACCCACTAATATACAATAAAAAACACTATTAAACCATAATAAACCCAAATAATTACTAAAAACCCTAGAAAACATGATAAAATGCTACAAAAACCTCCAAATAATAGTCTACAAAACCCTACAACCCACTAATAAACCCTAACAAACCCTAACAACCCCAAAATAAATCACAACAAACCCAAAAAACCCCAAATAAATCGTAACAAATCCTAACAATGCGAAATAAATAGTAACTAATAGAAACAAACCATAACAAACCCCTAATAAACCACAATAAACCCTAACAAATCATAATAAACACTAATAAATAGTAATAAACCCAAATACATTTTACTAAACCCCAATAAATAAAATAAACCTTAATAAACCCTAATAAATACTAAATAACCCTAAAAATGGTTGATAACCCATATAAAAATCTATAAATTCTTACAAAAGCCCAATAAAACCCTAATATACAATAAAAAACACTAATAAACTGTACGAAATCCTAAAGAACAATAATAAAACCTAAAGAACCCTTATAAACACTAAAGAACAATATTAAACTCTAAAGAACACTAAAAACCCCTAAACAACCCAAAAAATGCTAAAACAGATTAAATAAACCCTAAAAACCGATACAATACCCAAACAAACCCTAAAACACACTAAAAACCCCAAACAAACCCTATCAATCCCAAAAATAACAAATAAACCCACAAACCCCTCAGAAAACCATTAAAAATCTATCAGATACCATAAAAACCATAAAAACCCGTTAAAACCCCTTAAAAACCCTAAAAAACACTACAAACCATAAACAACCATTAAAACCCTAAAAAAGGATTCAAATAAATACATAAACCCTAAAAACATTACATAAACCCTAAAAATGCAACAAAACCGCTAAAATGCAAAATAATCCAAAAAATGCAACATAAACCCAAAAACACTGCATAAACAAGAAAAACACTACATAAACCCTAGAATTGTGATGTAAGCCCTAAAAAACACAACATAAACCCTAAAAAATGCAACATAAACATTAAAAAATGCTACATAAAACCTAAAAACACAATATAAACCCTAAAAGCACTCCATAAACCCAAAAAACGTTACCTAAATCCTAAAAAATGCAACATAAACGCTACATCACCCCTAAAAATGCTACATAAACCCAGAAAATGCAACATAAACCCTAAAAAATTCTACATAAAATATAAACCCTAAACACACTATATAAACCCTAAAAATGTTACATAAACCCTAAAAATGATACAGAAAATTAAAATGGCTATATAAACCCAAAAAACGCTACATAAACACTAAAAAATGCTACATAAACCCTAACAACGCTACACAAACCCTAAAAAATTCTACAAAAACCCTAATGATTCTTGAAAACCCTCAAAAATATTAAACCCTGATATACTACAGTATAAAAAATTAAACCATAATAAATCCCTAATAAACTCTAATAATCCCTAAAAATGCCTTATAATCCCTAAAAACCCTATGAAAATCTACTCAACCATAAAAATAGACCTAAAATACTTAATAAACCCTAATATATGATAATAAAACCTAATAAACCCTAAAAACACGTTAAGAAAACCTAAACAACCTGAACCAACCCTAATAGACACTAATAAACACTAATAAACAGTAATAAACCCCAAACAAACCCTAAACAGCCCTAATAAACCATAAGTAAAGCCAAGTAAACCCTAATAAACCCTAAAAAACCTTAACACACCATAATAACCCCTAATAAAACCCTACAAAACTCTAATAAAGAAAAAAAATTCTAGTATACGTTAAAAAATCCCGAGAAACCCTGATAAACTCTAATATTACCTAATAAATCCTAAATAATCTCAAAAACTAAAAAAATGTTCATAAACAATAAAAATGTGCTATATTACCTGAAAAGAGCTAAAAGAACTAATATAACCTAATAAATAAAAAATGCTAATATACCTTAAAAATACCTAGAAACCCTAATAAACCATAATAAACTCTAATATAACCCAAGACACCCTAAAAACTCTCACAAACAAAAACAAAATGCTCAAAAACAATGAAAACACTCTATATTATCTAATAATACCTAACAAACACTAATATAACCTAATAAAACACAAAAACTAATAAACCCCTAACAAACCATAATAAACCCTAAAAATCCCTAATAAATATTAATAAAAACTAATAAACCCTAACAAAACCATAATAAAACCCTAAAAATACCTTCTCAAACCTAATAAACTTTGACACACCATAACAAAACCTAATAAAACCCAACTAAACCAAAATAAACAAAACAACACAAACAAACCATTAAAGAGCCCTAGAAAATGTAATTAACCATAATAAATTCAAATAAAAGCTAATAAACCATTAAAAATTCTCACAAACACTCAAAACAAGCTAATAAAACCTAAAAAGTCATAACAACTCCTTATATATATTAAAAAATACTAAAAAAGCACTCATATACCCTAATAAAACACTAACAAACCATAGTAAACCCTAAAAATCCCTAACAAACCCTAATAAACAGTACTCAACCCTAATAAAACCTTAAAGATACCGACTTAAACATAATAAAACCCTAAAATACCTACTAAACCCTATTAAACCTTAACACACCATAATAAACCATAATAAACCCCACTAAACCCAAAAAAATTCAAATATACCATTAAAAATCTCTAAACCCCCTAATAAATGCTATTAAAACCTAACAAAGCTTAAAAGCGCTAATAAACCCGAATAAACACTACTAAATAATAAAAACCCCTAATATACCCTCTTAAAATTTAATAAACCAGAATAAACCATAATAAACCCTAATAAATCCTAAACATACCCATATATACCATAATATACCCTAATATACCCTAATAAACCCAAATCAATCCAAATAAAAACCTAAAAACACCTAATAAACCTTGACACACCATAGTAAACCCTAATAAAATCTTAATAACCCCCACCAAACCCTAAAAATTATAATATGCCATTAAAATCCCTAAAACCCTAACAAACCATAATAAATGTTAATAACACCTAAAAATCCTAAAAAATGTTAGTAAACCCCAAAAATAACTATAATAATAATAGTAGTAATAACCTACGTGCATGTGCAGATGCATGCACATGGTTTAAATAATAAATCATAACGCATGTGCATGTGAAGATGCATGCACATTTGCATGTGAATGATAATAAATAATAACGCTTGTGAATTTCATGTGTATGTTCATGTGCATGTGAATGATAATAAATAATAAATAAAAACACACATCCAAGTGCATGTGCATGTGCATGTCTATGGTAATAAACAATAAATAATAACAAAGTCCACATGAATGTTCATTTTCATGTTAATGATAATAAATAATAAATAATGTCACATGTGATAATAGAATAATGCAAGTGCATTGCGTGTGCTCGTGCCTGAGAATAAATAATAATAACACTTGTGATAATAGAATAACTCTAGTGCATTAAATTTTCATGTGCATGGTAATAAATAATATATAATAATGCATGTGTATGTGCATTTACATGTAATGATAATGATAATGATGCGTGCACATACAAGGTAATAATTAATAAATAACAACGCATGTGCATGTGCATTTGTATTTGACGATACAAACAACAACAAAAACAAAAAAAACAATAATAATAATAGAATCACGCAACTGCATTGCATGTGAACGTGCATAGTAGTAAATAAAAAATAAATAATAGTAAATAAGAATGCACATGAATGTGCATGTGCATTTACATTTGATAGTAATCTTAATAATACTAATTGTAATAATAATAATAATAATAACGCATGCACGTGCATGGTAATAAATAATAAATAATAGCGCACATGCATATGGATTTGCATGTCATAATGATAATGATAATGATAATGATAATAATAATAATAATACTAATAATAAAAACTATGATAATAATAATAATAATAATAAATGAACAATACAAGTGCATTGCATATGCACGTGCATGGTAATAAATAATAAATAATAACGCACGTGAATCTGCATTATCATGTGATGATAATAATAATAACAGCAGTAGTAATAATAGTAGTAGTAGTGGTGATAATATTAGTAGTACCAATGCATGTGATAATAGAATATTTCATGTGCATTACGTGTGTACGTGCATGGTAATAAATAATATCGCCCGTGCATTGCATTTGTATGTGATGATGATGATAATAAAAATAATAACAATAATAATATTAATAATAATAGCGCATGTGATAATAGAATAACGCATGTGCATTGAATGTGCGTGTATGTGCATTCACATGCTCATTTTCATGTGATGATAATAACAAGAACAACAACCACAACAACAACAACCACAGTAATAATAATAACAAGAATAATAACAACACATGTGATAATAAAATAACGTGTGTGCATTGCATGTGCAAGTGCATGGTAATAAAAATATAATAATAACACACGTGCCTGTGGATGTGAATGTGGATGATATGATGATAATAATAATAATAATAATAACAGTAATTATAAGTTAGTGTTGTTTGAAAAAAACAGACAGGACAAAAATGCTAAAAATGGGGTCTCAAAAAACCTAACAAATCACAGAGTCTTTGAAAAAGGCATAAATTCTTCTTCGGGTGTCTATTACCGCTCCATGAATAGTCAAACTGAATCTCATGGAATGAACTATTATAAAAACAGGTTCTGGAGGCCGAACGGAGACAGAGATCTGAAGTTATTACCATTTTATGAAAAATTTGACAGGGATCCATACACGGAAATAGAGTTTTGGAGGCCTTCTGATGGGTTTCTGGGATTTTAGGTTCTCAAACATGAATTTAACTCTGTTCAAGTCATCCTTCTAAGTATATATCTTCTCTACATTCGATTTGATGTGTGGTAGAGCTCAAATGGATAGCCGGAGCAAAAGTTATGGCCGTTCGAAGTTGATCTTTTTTTAGAGTGGTATAACTAATATAACTTATATTTCTTTGATCTTCTCACAGTTTCTAGTATACTTGGTCCACACTGATCTCACAAGATTCGATTTGACTGGTCACAGCCCTCAAACAGACACTCGAAGGAGAAGTTATGCCTATTTTAGTGAGTTGCGGGTTTCATAGGTTTTTAGGCGCTGGGAGAGTTTCTCAATTTAAAACAAAAATAACTTCTGCTACGTGTGTTCATTTTGGCTCTAACACATATCAAATCGATGATTGTGAAAAGATAAACACTCTGGTAACCAGTGGAACCCTTTCTGACATTCTTCAACCCCCAGAAAGACCCAAAATTTCATTGGATGGTCAAAATATTGGCTTCTGGTGTCCGTTTTTCAATAACTTCTTTTATGGGTGTATATTTTGCCTCTACCACACATCAAATAAATTTTTGCGACTAGACATACACTCCTATAACCACTGAATCACCTTCTCACATCCTTGAATGCCCAAAATGGTACTTAAACCCTCAAAAAGACCATAACTTCTACTCTAGGGGTCCGTTTTGCCGCCACCATATATCAAATCAAAGCTTTCAACTAGATCTACACATCTGTGACCAATAGGAACACCTTATCATGTTCGTAAAGTCAAAATGGTCTTTAAGTCTCCTAAATGGAAATAAATTCTACTCTGGGTGTCCATTTCACCTCTACCACATATCAAATTGAAGCTTGCGACTAGATCTACAAATCTGTGACAATAATGAAAAACTAAATATCCCTAAAATACCATGAATAACGCCATAAAAACTAAAAACCATTAAAACCCATGAAAAACCCTAACTAACCCTAAAAACCCTAACAAAATCTATGAAACCCCAACAAAACCTAACAAACCCTAACAAACCTCAAAAAGCCTAAAAGACATAACAAATCGTAAAAAAACCTAACAAACCCTAACTGTCACACCCAGACATCGCTTGAGGTATGTTTTAAATTTCAATTTTTATCCCATGTTTTTATTTTCTTTTATTTAATTGTTTGGTTGAAATGAGGTCCGAGCCTGAAGTGAGTTTTGTGTTTTTGTGTTGATAGTGAATGTTGTCTTCACATCGCTCGACACACAGGCAAGGCACGGGTGAATCCATGTGGATTCGCCGGTTTAACATGCATTCATCCCGGGGCACAGGTGATTAAATAACCAAATATAAAAATAAAATGTATTATAATTATTGATATTTTTTCATTATTATTAGTATTATTATTATTGTTATTAGTTTAGGTTAGATATTCTTTTTTAGGTTTTAATTTATTTTTATTTCCCCATATCCTTATTTTAATTTTCTTTTACCCCTTATTTTCTTTTCTTTTTATTATTTTATTTTCTTTTAATTTTATTTATTTCCTTTTCTCTTTTTTTATCCTTTCTTTTCTATTTCTTTTTTTTCTTTTCTTTTTTTCCTCCCTCTTTCTCTCTCTCCCTCGCATCGCTACTATTCACACGTCTCCCACCTTGTACCCGCATCTAACCCTAGCCGCCTCACCTTTCTCCTATTGCGGACCGGCTATAGCTCCCTTCCTTGGCCGGAGTCCCGCATGGTGGTCGCCCCCTCCTCATCGAGCCAATGTCCGCACTGACCTATTTTCCCACTCCGTCGGACCCCTCTCCTCCATATCCCGGCCTGCCGTGCCCCGACCTGCCTCACACTGGCCTCCTGCTCACCCAGGCCGCACCCTCTTCCTCTCTACCTACTACTTTCTGCTCACCCCGGCCGCCCGTTTCACCCCCTATGAGCTTCCCTGTTGTCCAGCCTCACATCGTCCAAGCTACAAGCCAGTCCTCAGCCCACCTTCATCAAGCCGGAACTCCCTACGCATGTGTGACTCCCCTCTATTCAGCCGAGCATCTGACGTTCTTCCTTGCTGCCTCGCACCTCGCCGCGACCGCCCTTCTTGTAGCCTCTTCAGGGTTCGGCCGAGACCCCTCCCTGCACACCTCTTTGGATTTTATTTGAGTTCTCAGTGGCCTTGTCCTTGTTTTCCAGCATTGTGCAACCCACAACACTCTTCATCATCCTCTGACCGACCTTCTCCATCCTTGTCGTAGGTGCGATTCTCCCCCCCAATTGGTCGTTCTTCTTTTTTAGGTAATTGCTGCAGTTATGGCCTTGTGGTCTTTGGTTACTTTTTGATGCATAGGTAAATTGCATTGTTTTATGGTTTCTTGTGGTATACTTGAGGTGAGGTTGGCATACAACGACCTTTGCGTGTTGAGTATGTAAAATTCTCTACGTGTTGGTAGGTGGTTCCGCACATGAGTATTAATTTACAATCATTTTCTTGCTTATCTAATTAATTTAGTGCTTTTGTCTATTTGTTTACATACTTGAAATTGTCTTTGACTGAGTTTTATTGTGCATTTATTTAGATAGAGTTTTGTTTAAGTGATACCGGTGAATGTCATTGTGAAAACCTGTCTGGACTGTTTAACGGAGTATTACAAACTGCACAACGTGTGTGTTAGGGAAATGTTGTTGGTGCAGTTATGTTTTGGTGTAGTATTAAAAATGTGGTTGTCTTGGAAAATATTTTGAGTGACCTTTTTCCCTTTAAATATTTTGTGACATGTTTCGAAACTACTAAATTATTTTTTAATGGTTTTCCTGGTTATAAAAAGTGTTTTTATAAAACTATGCTGCTGGTTTAATTTAATGTTCCAGCGGTGTAGGTTATGTTTTAACACGTTTTTGGTGTGCATGTTGTTCTCAAAGAGGATATTAGTGTGCGGGTGGAATGTTCTTGTGTGTAAGCACCTCTTTTGGTCTTAAGTGACATGTTATGTAAACTTTGATCTTTAGGTGAGCACAAGGAGGGAAGCCTGGGGTATTAGGTGGGGAGACTAGGACTAGTGAGCAAGTGTTCCAAAGATGGCTTGGCCCGGTTTCACTGGCAGGTTTGACGATTGAAATAGTAAATAAACATATGATAATTGAGGGTCGTGGCCTTCTAATTCATGTTTCACCGAGACAGGACGTTCTAGGGTCCCACCTGTTTCTAGTACCCATAGGGCCTCTCCCATACTTTGGTGCTACTGGTTACTTTGCGCACACAAATGATACATGATATGTCACTTGTGATACAACCCAAACATGTGTTCCCTTTAAACTGATTTTCTTTAAAGTCATTTTTATGAAAACTATTTTCAATAATGTGGTTATGTATTTTTTGCTTTCTTTTATTTATCATTGCAAATGTATTGTATTTTAATAATTATGTGTGGAATCTTTTCCTGGTGATATCCTGCTGGGTGATTGCTCACACCCTACTTACACCCTTGGGTGTAAGTATATTTGATTACATCTGATATAGGTAAGGGTCCAGTGTTTGGAGGTTGTGGTTCTGGTTTTTAGCTAGCCTCATGACGTGGCATTGTGGTGGCGGCTTGAGGGTGGTGTCTTCTCACCAGGTGATAGTTTTTGGGTGAGTTTTTGGTCACCATACTTTTGGTATTTATTGGGATTTGGTTTTTTTATTTGACTCAAAGGTCTGGTTTTGGTTAAAGACTTGTTTGGCTACGACACTTACTTTTGGTTGGGTTAATTTTTTAGATTTCATTATATCTGTTTGTTTGGGTAAAATCATTCCCAAAGTTTATTTTGATACCCGGGCACTTGTTCCAACTCGTGGGGATCGGGAACGCCCTTCAGGCCTTGCTGCGGGCCGGGTCGGGTGTCGGTTCGGATGGTGACCCAACTTGGTTGATGAAAAAATGGTATCATAGGGGAGGTTTTGTTGTCTGAGTTATTTTATTTGGTTCGAGTCTGGTTAGACAGAAGTAAGGATTGTCGGGGCTCATAATTCTGGTGGCGGGTAGGGTGTCGGGCCATCACACCTCGTGACAGACCCTGAGTCGCCATCGGATATCGGGATGCTTGTTTGGATTCTCTTCCAGGTGGGACGTTCAGGCTACAGAATGTGTGTGGACATCAGGCGGGGAAGAAGAGTTTGGTCATGATGTTACTATTGTATATTTGGTATACTGAGGATTACTTATTTTGCTAAAAAATTGACTTTTCTTTGGATATGAATTATTGATGATGTTCTTCTATGACTGTTCTTCTTTGTAGCAAGATGCCTCCCGGAAGAGCTTATACGCACCCATGGGAGGAAGATGGAGAGAGTTCTCCCTTGATGCTTGATCAATGATTGGTAGAAGCCATGGTCCAATCTGTTCAGACTTTAGAACAGGGGGCGACTCTTGCCCCTGCCCCTATTCCATCTAGAGGAGATGAGTTTGGCTCTAAGAGGTTTGAAGCTCAGGTATTTATGAAGAATAAAAATC
This sequence comes from Viscum album, assembly GCA_963277665.1. Taxonomy (NCBI): domain Eukaryota; kingdom Viridiplantae; phylum Streptophyta; class Magnoliopsida; order Santalales; family Viscaceae; genus Viscum; species Viscum album. The sequence continues at coordinate 760,687,778 of OY728167.1, forward strand.
CTTCATTATGAGGTAGTTTAGAACCTCAAGAGGTAGAGAATGGCTTGAAAAGATAGAGCGTATGTTCGAGTTCCGTGAAACACCAGAGGAAGTCAGGGTAATGTGTGCCTCATTCCAGCTAGAGGGTTCAAGTCACAAGTGGTGGGAATTAGTGATTCAGGCTGGGAAACATGAGAAGATGAGTTGGAAAGATTTCAAGGCTATATTTAATGAGAATTACTGTCTTGAGTTCCTATCCTATGCCAGATTCCGGGAGTTCATGGATCTTTCACAAGGGGATCAGACAGTGTTGGAGTATGCAAACAGCTTTGCTGAGCTATTGCGGTACATGCCTGAAATTGTTTCAAGTGAATATTTGATTTCTCAGAAGTTCGAGAAGGGCCTTAGACCAGAAATAAACTCTCATGTCTTCTTGTTCAATCTGGGAACTTTTGTTGAGGTGGTCGATCATGCTTGCATGGTCGAGGTTGACCAGAGAGGAAAGTCATTTTTTTTCAAGATCAGTATCAGGTTTTGTCAGTGACAGTTCATCCGAGAAGAAGAGGAAGCGTGATGAGAAATGGAAGAAGAGTGGTGGCATCTCAGGTCATCCTCCCAAGCAGACACCATCTGGGGCTTTTGGTGTAGGGTCCGTGGTGTGCCATCAGTGCGGAAGGGTAGGGCACATCTGACCTGCATGACCATACCCTCCTAGAACTTTCCATGGGTGTGGAGTTATGGGACATCTAAAAGGATTTTGTAGGACTGTAGGCCCTTACCAAAGTGGGACTGGATATGTGGATTCCAGAGGGGTATCAGTTCAGTCGGAGCTGACCAGGACGTTAGGATATCAGTTTGGTGGTTGTGGTGGTAGGACCAGATCATCTTTAGGGCAAAGCCAGATCAGGGCAGAGCCTTAGGCGAGCAGTCTTTCTCAGGTAGAGACCAGACATTTTAATGTTGTGGATCAGGCACCGGCGGGATCTGATGCAGGACCTTGGATTGTTCAAGTTACCATTCTGATTGCATCTTCTATATCTAGAGGTTTATTTGATACTGGTGCTTTAGTTTCTTTCATATCTTCCTATCTTGTGAACTTGTTGAGCCTTCCAACCGAGCTTTTATCTGTTGCAATGGAGTTAGTGACACCGTTGGGTAAGAAAAAGGAGTAGGGTCTTAGGTGCCCGACATGCGCACTCTCTATGTCAATAGTCGAGATGGAGTGGGATTTCATGGTCCTTGATATGGACCTGTTTGATGTGATCCTCGGCATGGATTGGCTGGTGCGCTTCCAAGCACATATTGACTGCTATCGGCACTGGTTCATCTTTATGGCACCAGATGAGATTCCTCAGTTATTTCATGGTGAATGGGATCCTCGGTCGGGTCGCACAGGACCTCCACTCCATGAGTTGGGGAATCTCACTTATCAGTTGTCATCGCTGGCACTGGAGGACCATGGTGGTGTTTCTTAGGGAGGGTTACCTCATGTAGTGGATGAGTTCCCAGAGGTCTTCCCAGATGACTTTTCAGGCTTACCCCCAGAGTGGGATGTGGAGTTCTTGATTGAGTTGGTGCTTGGAACACAGACTATATCTCTTCCCTCATATCACATGGACCCCACCAAATTGAGGGAATTAAAGATATAGCTGGATGATTTGTATTCCAAATGATTCATTTGCCTGAGAATCTCTCATTGGGCCGCCCGAGTCTTATTCGCGAAGAAGGCCGATGGAACCATCTGGTTTTGCATAGATTAACTAAAATTGAATAAGGTGACCATCTAGAATAAATCCCATTTGCCTCGGATTGACGATTTTTTTGACAAACATAAGGGGGAAAAGTGTATCTCCAAAATCGACTTGCGTTTGGGATACAACTAGCTCAGGGTAAGAGAAGCATACATTCTGAAGACGGAATTCCGAAGCAGGTATGGTCACTTAGAGTATCTAGTCATGCCTTTCAGATTGATGTATGTTCCAGCAATTTTTATGGCACTCATGAATAGGGCGTTCCCCCAATATCTTGACTCCTTTATCATGGTATTTGTGGATGACATCCTGGTTTATTCTAGATCTGATGAGGAATATGAGCATCACATGCGCATTGTTTTGGGCACTTTGGGGGATCACCGGCTATATGCCAAACTCTCGTAGTGCACTTTCTGGATCAGGGAAGTGAAGTTTCTAGCACATGTCATCTCAGAATAAGGGGTTTCAGTGGATCCAAAGAAGTTCAGTGCAGTGATGTCATGGGAACAGCTATGGAATATGTTTTAGATCAGGAGTTTTCTTGGCCTAGTAGGTTATTACAGGCATTTTTTTTGGGACTTCTCATGGCTCACCTCCTCTATGACCGCACTCACTCGGAAAGGAGTGAAGTTTGAATGGATTCCACAGTGCCAAACATCCTTTGAGGATTTGAAGCGGCTATTGACCACTGCACCTATATTGATCATACCAGAGTCTGGGAAGGGCTATGTGTTTTATTGTGATGTGTCAGGTATGGGCCTTGGGTGTGTACTCATGCAGGATAACCATGTGGTGGCATATGGTTCTCGCCAGCTTCAACCACATGAAAAGAACTATTCGACTCATGACTTAGAGTTTCCCGCAGTGATGCATGCCTTGAAGACTTGGTGTCAATACCTCTTTGGGGAGAAATTTTTGGTCTATTCTAACCATAAGAGCATAGCCTAAATTTTCTCTCAGAAGGATCTCAACCTGAGGCAACGCCGATGGATCGAGTATCTGTAGGGATTTGATTTTGACATTGGCTATACTACAGTAAAGGGTAATGTGGTGGCTGAAGCTTTGATTAGGAAGGTACCAGTGCAGGCGTTGAGGAATTCTAGCGATGAGTGGACTTTGATGGGGCTCTTTGCCCAGATGCACTTGGAGAGTAGGGAGCACAGCGGAGGTACTTTCATGGCTAGCATTCAGTTGACTCCCGCTTTTATGGTGTTGATCCAGTGGTATAAGCCTAGTGATGAGTTGTGGTAGTGATCCATACAGTTTCTTCATGGTGGGGAGAGCCCTTCTGATTGGTCTTTGTCTCCTGAGAGGATCTTGTGATTCAAGGGTCGTGCAGTGGTTCCATTGTCTTTGTGGAAGGTGTTGATGCAGGATAGCCACCAATCTCAGTGGGCCATCCATCCTGGTGCTACCAATATGTATTACATTGTTCGTCCCCAGTTCTGGTGGCTATCTATGAGGCAGGACATAGCCGACATTGTATCGAGATGCTACACTTGTCAGCAGGTGAAAGTAGAGCATCAGAGACCATCTAGCCTACTCCAGCATTACCCATTCCTACCTGAAAGTGGGACGAGGTCGACATTGACTTCATTGTTGGTTTTCCTCGCACTCCTCGGGGGAGTAATTGTATTTGGGTAGTGAATGACCATTTGAACAAGTCATCTCACTTTATCCTGATCAAAGATACAACAAAGGTTGATGAGCTGGGCCATTTGTATGTTCCGGAAGTGGTCAGACTTCATGGTGTGCTGTCAGTAGCTGTTTCTGATAGGAAACCCCAAGGCTTTGGGGTCGCAGATTAACATGAGCATGACATACCATCCTCAGAAGGATGGCCAGACAGAGCAGGAAAATCATATTTTAGAGGGCTTTCTTCATGCATGTGTGTTGGATTTCAGAATTTCATGGGATAGCCATTTGGGATTGGCTGAGTTTTCTTACAATAACAGTTACCAATCCTCAATTATAATGGAACCCTTTGAGTTTCTCTATGGTCAGCCGTGTCGGTCTCCTTTGATTTGGGCTGAGGTAGGCGAGACTTCACTCTTGGGACTGAGCCTTGTTCAGGAGATGTCTGAGAAGGTAAAATTGATTAGATAGCGATTTTTGACAGCTCAGAGTCACCACAAATCTTGTGAAGATCAAAGGTGTCAGGATATTGAGTTTTCAGTGGGGGATAGAGTGTTCTTGAGGGTGGCCCCTCGTTTGGGTCACCGCCGCTTGGGAATGTAGGGAAAGCTGACACCAAGGAATGTTGGGCCTTTTGAGAATACTGAGCGGATTGGAAAGGTGGAATACAGGTTATCTTTTCATTCAAAGTTAATTTTGATTCACGACGTATTTCATGTCTCCCAAAGAAAACGTATAATACCGACCTGTCACATGTGTTGAATTGGGAATAGTTAGAGATTGAGCTAGAACAATCAGTGTTTGAGCGGCCAGTGCGGATAGTGGATTCTCAGGAGAATGTACTTTGTGGAAAGTCCATTCCCTTGGTTCGTATTCTCTGGCAGCATGGGAGTGATGAGCATGGGACTTGGGAGCAGAAGTCTTGGGTTGAGTAGGAGTACCCATTTCTATTCTCTGATCAGTCTTGATGTTGAGTTTTTGAGGGTGGAATGTATTCATGGTGGGGACAATTGTCACACCAGGACTTCACTTGAGGTATGTTTTAAATTTCAATTTTTATACCATGTTTTTATTTTCATTTATTTAATTGTTTGGTTGAAATGCGGTCTGATCCTGACACGAGTTTTGTATTTTTTTCATTGATAGTGAATGTTGGCTTCACATCACTCGATGCACGGGCAAGGCATGGGCGAAGCCATGTGGCTTCGCCAATTTAACACACGATCAGTCCAGGGCATAGATTATTAAATAACCAAATAAAAAAATAAAATTATTATAATTATAGATATTTTTTCATTATTATTATAATAATAATTATTATTATTATTATTATTAGTTTAGGTTAGATTTTCTTTATAGGTTTTAATTTATTTTTATTTCCCCATCTCCTTATTTTCATTTTAATTTACCCCTTTTTTCTGTTCTTTTTATTCTTTTATTTTCTTTTATTTATATTTATTTCGTTCCCTCTTTTTCTATACTGCCTTTTCTATTTTTTTTCATTTATTTTCCTCCCTCTTTTTCCCTCTCCTACGCGGCGCTACTGTTCACACGTTTACCACCTTGTGCCCGCGTCGAACCCTAGTCGCCTCACCATTCTCCACTTGCGGACCGGATGCTGCTCCCTTCCTTGGCCGGAGTCCTGCATGGTGGTCACCCCCTCCTCGTCGATCCAAAGTCTGTGCTGCCCTATTCTCCCTCCCCGTCGCACCCCTATCCTCCATCTCCCAGCCTTTCTCACCCCAACCTGCCTCACACCGGCCTCCCACTCACCCAGGAGTCGCCCTCTTCCTCTCCGCCTGCTGATTTCCGCTCGCCCTAACCGCCCATTTCTCCACCTCTGACCTACACTACTATCCACCCTCACATCAGACAAGCTGCATGCTTGTCCTCGGCCCGCCTTCATCAAGCTGGAACTCCCCACGTGTGTGCGACTCTCCTCTATTCATCCGAGCATCTGTCCGTCTTCCTTGCTGCCTCGCACCTCACCATGACCACCCTTCTTGTAGCCACTTCACGGTTCGACCGAGACCACTCCCTTTACACCTCTCATTCTTTTAGTCGATTGCTCAGTTTCCTTATCCTTTTTCTGGCATTGCACAACCCACAACACTCTTCGTCAACCTCAGACCGACATTCCCCACCCTTGTCGTAGGTGCGATTCTCCCCCCCCCCCAATTGGTCGTTCTTCCTTTTTAGGTGATTTTTGCGGTTATGGCCTTGTGGTGTTTGGTTAATTTTTGATGCACAGGTAAATTTCCTTGTTTTAGGGTTTCTTATGGTCTACTTGAGGTGTGGTTGGTGCACAATGACATTTTTTCATCGAATTTGTAAAATTTTCTACGTGTTGGTAGGTGGTTTTGCACACTAGTATTAATTTACAATCATTTGCGTGCTTATCTACTTAATTTAGTGCTTTTTTCTATTTGTTTACATACTGCGAAATTGCGTTTGACTGAGTTTTATAGTTCATTTATTTAGTTAGAGTTATGTTTAAGTGATACTGGTGAATGTCATTTTGAAAACCAGTCTAGAATGTTTAACAGAGTTTTGCAAACTTTGCAGTGTGTGTGTTAGGGAAATGTGGTTGGTGTAGTTATTTTTTGGTGTAGTATTAAAAATGTGGTTGTCATGGAAAATATTTTGAGTGACTTTTTCCCTTTAAATATTTTTCGACATGTTTCAAAACTGCTTAATTATTTTGTTTTAATGGTTTTCCTGTTTATAAAAAGTGTTTATATAAAACTATGTAGCTGGTTTAATTTAATGTTCCACTGGTGCAGGTTATATGTTAAAACGTTTTTGGTGTGCGTGTGGTTATAAAAGAGGATATTATTGTGCGGGTGGCATGTTCTTGTGTGTAAGCACCTCGTTTGGTCTTAAGTGACATGTTATGTGAACTTTGATCTTAGGTGAGCACAAGGAGGGAATCATGGGGTATTAGGTGGGGAGACTAGGACTAGTGAGCTAGTGTTCTGGAGATGGCTTGGCCCAGTTTCACTGGCATGTTTGATAATTGCAACACTAACTAAACATATGATAAATGAGGGTCGTGGCCTTCTAAGCCATGTTTTCTGAGGGTCATGGCCTTCTAAGCCATGTTTTCTGAGGTTTGTGGCCTTCTAAGCCACGTTTCACCAAGACACGACGTTTTAGGACCCCACCAATTTCTAGTACCAATAGGGCCTCTCCCATCCTTTGGTGATACCAGTTACTTTGTGCACACCAATGATACATGATATGTCACATGTGTTACTACCAAAACATGTGTTTTCTTTAAACTACTTTTCTTTAAAGTCATTTTTATGAAAACTATTTTCACTAACGTGGTTAAGCATTTCTTGCTTTCCTTTATTTATCATTTCAAATGTATTCTCTTTTAATAATTGTGCATGGAATCTTTTCTTGGTGATATCCTGTAGGGCGATTTCTCACACCCTACTTGCACCCTTGGGTGTAAGTAGATTTGTTTACGTCTGATACAGGTAAGGGTCCAACGTTTGGAGTTGGTGGGTCAGGTAGTTAGCTGGCCTTTGGATGTGGCGTTGTGGTGGCGGCTTGAGGGTGGTGTCTTCTCACCGTGCGACAGTTTTTGTGTGAGTTTTTGGTCACCATACTTTTGGTATTGATTGGGATTTGTTTTTTTATGTGACTCAAAGGTCTGGTTTTGGTTAAAGACTTGTTTAGCTGCGACCCTTACTTTTGGTTGGGTTTATTTTGTTGATTTCTTTATAACTGTTTGTTCAGGTAAAATCATTCCCAAAGTTTATTTTGATACCCGGGCACTTGGGCCAGCCCGTGGGGATCGGAAATTTCCTTTGGGCCTTGCCACGGGCCAGGTCGGGTGTCGGTTCGGATGGTGACCCGACATGGTTCGATACACTAACAAGCCTTAAAAAGCACAAAAACCCCCAAGAAGCACTATGAAAACACAAAAAACCCAAAAACACCTAAATAAACCCTAAAACCCCCTAAGGAACCATTAGAAACCCAAAAAAAATACTAAAAACCCTAACAAAACCCTAAGCAAACCTAAGAAACACTAACACACCCTTAAAAACCCTAACACACCCTTAGAAACCATAACACACCCATAGAAACCCTAGAACACCCTTAGAAACCCCAACACACCCATTGAAACCCTAACACAACCTTAGAAACCCTTAGAAAACATAGAACACCCTTAGAAACCCTATCCCACCTGTAAAAACCCTAACCTACCCTTAGAAACCCTAACACACCCTTAGAAACCCTAACAAACCCTTAGACACCCTAAATCAGTCTAATAAGTACAAATAAATCCTAACAAACCCTACCAACCAATAATAAACAATAATAAACCCTTATAAACCGTAAATCCCACTACTAAACCCTAATAAACACTAATAAATCGTAATAAACCCGAAAAACCCTATTAGACCCCAATAAAAGCTACAAAATACCTAACAACCCAAATATGCAACAAAAATGCTATTAAACCATTAAAAACGCTAATATTCACAAAAAACCCCAAACAAACCTGGCAAAACCTGACAAAACCATAAAAAAACCCTAAAACCCAAAAAAACCCAAAAAACCCCAAAAAACCCAAAGAACTCAAAAAACCCTAAAAACAAAAAAAGATCCTAAAAACCCTTAAAACATGAAAAACCCAAAAAACCCCAAAAAAAATACTCGAAATACCCTATAAAAACCTCAAAAAAATCTCAAACAAAACCTCAAAAAATGCTAAAAACCCTAAAAACCCCTAAAAACTCTAAAAACCCCTAAAAAGCCTAAAAATGCCAAAAAAACTTAACCAACCTTATGAAACCCTTAAAAACCCTAAAACACCCTAGAAAATATAAAAAACCTCAAAAGAAACCCTAATACATCATAAATAACCCTATAGACCCGTAAAAAACCCTAAAGAGCCACAAAAACCACTAACAATGCTACATAAACCCTAACAATTGCTACAAAACACCGAAAAATTCTTCAAAACCCAAAAAACGCAACAAAAACCCAAAAAATGCTAAAATATCCCAATTAGAGCATAAAAAATCCAAACACACCCATAAAAACCAAAAAAATGCATAAAACCCCAAACAACTCAAACATATAGTAACAAACCCTAAAACCCCTAACAAACCCTAACAACTACTAATAACCCCTAAGAACCACTAATAAACACTAATAACCCCTAAAACCCACTATTAAACCCTAAAAACCCTAATAAACACTAATAATTCGTAATAACCTGCAATAAACCCTAACAAACTCTATTAGACCCAAATAAACGCTAAAAATCCCCAAAACACCCAATATACAATAAAAAACACTATTAAACCATAATAAATGATAATAATCACTAAAAACCATAACAAACACGACAAAACACTACAAAAACCTCCAAATAATAGCCTAAAAAACCCTAAAACCCAATAATAAACCCTAACAAACCCTAATAACCCCAAAAAAATCGTAACAAACCCTAACAACCCCAAATAAATTGTAAAAAATCCTTAAAAAAATAAATCATAACAAATGTAAACAAACCATAACAAACCCCTAATAAATAGCAATAAACCGTAACAAATCATAACAAACCCTAATAAATCATAAAAACCCAAATACGCGTTACTAAACCCTAATAAATAAAATAAACCCTAATAAACCCTAATAAATCCTAAATAACCCTAAAAAAGGATGATAAACCCTTGAAAAAGCTATTAATGCCTACAAAAGCCCAATAAAACCCTAATCTACAATAAAACCCCTAATAAACTGTTAGAAATCCTAAAGAACACTAATAAACCCTAAAGAACCCTAATAACCCATAATGAACCATATAAATCTCTAAAGAACACTAAAAACCCTAAAGAACCCAAAAAAATGCCAAAACACATTATATAAACCCTAAAAACGGTACAATACCCAAACAAACCCTAAAACACACTAAAAACCCTAATAACCCCTATTAATCCCAAAAAACAAATAAACCCATACACCCCACCCCCCCCCCCCCCAAACCATTAAAAAGCCATCAGATACCATAAAAAACCATAAACACCCGTTAAAAACCCTTAAAACCCCTAAAAACTACAAACCGTAAACATCCATTAAAACCCTAAATAAGGCTTCAAATAGATACATAAACACTAAAAAAATTTCATAAACCCTTAAAAATGCAATAAAAACACTAAAATGCAACATAAACCAAAAAATGCAACATAAACCCCCAAAATGATACATAAACCTAAAAAGCACTACATAAACCCCATAACTGTAACATAAACCCTAAAAACCCAACATAAACCCTAAAAAACACAACATAAACATTAAAAAACACTACATAAAACCTAAAAACACAATATAAACCCTAAAAACACTACATGAACCCTAAAGCATTACATAAACCCTAAAAAATGCAACATAAACACTACATCACCCCTAAAAAAGCTACATAAACCTAGAAAATGCAACATAAAGCCTAAAAAATTCTACATAAATCATAAACCCTAAAAACGCTACATAAACCCTAAAAACATTACATAAACCCTAAAAATTATACATAAAATCTAAAATTGCTAACTAATCCCTAAAACGATACAGAAACACTAAAAATGCTATATGAACTCTAACAACGCTACACGAACGCTAAAAAATGCTACAAAAACCCTAAAGACACTTTGTAACAATCAAATATTTTATACCCTAATATATCATTATATAAAACATTAAACCCTAATAAACCCCTAATAAACTCTAATAATCCCTAAAACACCTTATAATCCCTAAAATCCTAAGAAACTCTACTCAACCCTAATAAAACCCCAAAAATACCTAATAAACCCTAATAAACGATAATAAAACATAATAAACCCTAAAAACACGTTATGAAAACATAAACAACCCTGACCAACCCAAATATACACTAATAAACACTAATAAGCCCTAATAAAACCCAAAAAATCACTAAAACCCTCAAATAAACTATAAATAAAGCCAAATAAACCATACTCAACACTAACAAACCATAGCACACCATAATAACCCCTAATAAACCCTAAAAACCCCTAATAAAGAAAAAAATGATGGTATACCTTAAAAAATACCTTGAAACCCTGATAAACTCTAATATAGCCTAATAAACCTGAAAAATGCTCACAAATAATAAAAAATCATCACAAACAATAAAAATGCCCTATATTTCCTAAAAATACCTGAACACACTAATATAACATAATAAAGACAAAAAACACTCATATAACATAAAAATCCATAGAAACCCTAATAAAATATAATAAACACCAATATAACCTAAGAAACCCTAATACACTCACAAACAAAAACAAAAAGCTCACAAACAATAAAAACATGCTATATTATCTAAAAATACCTAACAAACACAAATATAACCTAATAAAACAAAAAAAACTAATAAACCCGTGATAAACCCTAATAAACCCTAAAAATCCCTAATAAACCCTAATAAAAACATAATAAATCCCTAAAAATACCTTCTCAACCCTAATAAACCTTGACACACCATAACAAAACCTAATAAAACCCAAATTAAACCCCAATAAACAAAAAAATGCAAAAAAACCATTAAAAATCCCTAGAAACCATAATAAACCATAATAAATTCAAATAAAATATAATAAACCATTAAAAATGATCACAAACACTAAAAACACGCTAATAAAACCTAAAAAGTCATAACTATGACAACCCTGCTTTTTATTAAATCTTAAAAATGATTTATTACATAAAAATTCACTTGATACAACAAAGAATATCGAGAGGTTTAGTGTCTTTGGGGCTTAGGATCAATACATAAAAACTTAAAACATGAAATACAACATCTTTATTGAAAACTTCCTTTACATGACCACTACATTCCCTTGTACTTAGCATTGCATGGGATAACCTGAGGACATGCATAAGAAAATGGTGAGCTATAAAGCCCAGTAAGGGAGTACACATGGAATAACATGAGGAGTAAAATACATGTTAGGAAATAGGCATGTCAATAGAGCATAAGATAAACATGAACATAAAGGCATGATAAATCATGATAATCATAACATGGAAATGTGGCAACAACACTTAACATTGAATTAGCATGAGCTAAGGCTCATTGGACATGAAGCATGAGTAAACCCTCATTGCACATGAAGCACGAGTAAACCCTCATTGCACTTGAATTATCATGAGTCAACACTCATTGCACATGACGTATCATGATACTATACTTTACCCAATGCATTGGAGCGCTATAAGGGCGCACCCTTCTTAAACATTTCATTTCATGCATAAGTGTGCCACATGGATCATAAAACATGGATTCATAATAAATAATCATTTATTCCACGATAAAGGAATGTGGAATTCATACATGAAACTTTACAATCAATAAGTAAATGTACATAAAGGTGAATACCCTTGATGGAGAAATGGGCATGGTATTCACTACATAATGACATTGGCATAGAAAATAGGTGCGATTTCGGCAGCGTAATGGCGTGACATAAGAATTCATAAAAAAGGTTGATGAGAGAGAAAGGGGTTCCTCATAATATTTACATGTAATGGACAGTAAGTAGGTCAAATAGATACATGAACCAACTATTTTAATAGAATTTAGATTCATGTTACAAATGTATTGCTTGAATGTAAAAGAGGAGAGAGAAGTTCCTTTCAGAATTTTGGCATAGTAACGGGTGTACATGGGAGGCATGTAATGAGAGAGAAAGGGGTCTCCCATCATTCAAACAATAAGAGGGTAGTATGGGGGAGGTGTGAAACCATACCCCAACATTCATAATTGAATTTAAAAGGGAAATACAATTTCAATAAAATTGACAAAAATAAGAAAGGAAGAAAAAAACCCTTACTTGGAAGTGTGCTTCCAAAGGATAGAGAGAGGCTTGTGAGAGGCTTCTTGGGAGCTTGGGGAACCATGGGAGGATTATAGAGAGAGTAGGGAAGAGTTTGTACGAACTCCAAGGGATTTTAGTGAGGAAGTGGGAGCTTGGGTTGGTTTATATAGGAAAGGTGAGGGAATTATTTATTATTTAGGTTTGGGTCCCCTTACATTAAATTAATCCAAACTACAAAACATCCCACGGTTTTTTCCCATGGGTTTTGGAAAAGGGAAAATGAAAAAAATATTTTACAAGGCCAAGGTCCGAACTTATTAAAATATTAGGGTTTCTTATGTGGAGGTGAGTCACACTCCCATGGAAATTAATTTAAAAAGGCAAAGTGTTGAATATGTCTTGAGGGGTCCATTAATGCTTTGAAAAGTAAGTCAAAAAAACCCAAAATCACATTATTTTAATGATAAAACATATATTGGCCGAAAATAAGTATTATAGTATTTTATTACGTCACCATTGGGTCATTATGATGTCATAAAACCCATTATATATTTAAATGGTATTTAATTTTTACCCAAAAATTTGAGTGTCTCAGAAAATTATGAAAAATTCACCGTTGGATAATTTCGACGTCCTGATTCTAGAAATGACATTTATTTTATCTAAATTTTTTTTCTAAATATGTTAATTTTCACTTTTAAAATAAAAACCAACATTTATCGAAAATTCACGGGTCTTGACAGAAAACGCTTTCTAACCTTAATTAAATTTTATTTGCATTCATAAAATTATAAGATCATTTATATTTAATATAAATTAATTTCATAATAATAATATTATTTTATTAAAATATTATTTAATTAAAAAAATCCCTTAATTTAATAAAATATATTTCTTAATTAAATAATAACTAAAAACACCATTTGTACTTTAAAAACTATTTACAATGTATCAAAAATGAATAGAAATTATATTCATTATTATATACAAAAAAAATGTACATGAACATAGTACTACTTATTTGTTACATAACCCCTTAAAACAGCCACATAAGACTTAAGGGTAAGGTGTGCGATGGTGACAGACTCTTGGGGCGGCTCGGATAACATCACTCGAGTGGTAATCTCTATCAACTTCCACTTTTCCCGTAGATGGTCCCATTAGAGCATGACATGGTGAAGCTCAGCTTGGGCTTGGTCAAGGGCGAAGCCCAAGGATGCCACCTCTTTTCCGAGCTCCGACAAATGGTCTTAGTATGGGGAAATTCTAATGGATGAGGCCATCGCTTCTCTTGTTTGAGTAAAATTGTGATCGTTAAAGCCTTATATTTATACTAATCATGTGATCACTGTTCAACGACTATAAAAGTAATGGTCACAACTCTTAACATAAAACTAAAGAAGTTGACATATTATAAAAACATTTTTCATAAAGAGATATTTAACTGGATCAAGAGGGATTTTCCATTAATGAAACTTTGGGTCGTTACAATATTCCCCCCTTAAGAAATTTTTCCCTTGAAATTTTCCTTTTCCCACACTAAAACAAATGTGGGTAACTCAGATTCATCATATCCTTTGACTCCCTAGTTGCTTCTTCAAACTCGTGGTTTCTCCACAACACCTTGACGAGGGGCATTTTCTTATTTCGTAGAACTTTTTTCTACGATCTATGATCTTCACTGGTTGCTCCACATAAGAAAGATCATCATCCAATTGTACCACCTCAGAAGATAGTACATGTGAAAGGTCCAGTATGTACTTCCTTAAGAGGGATACATGAAAGACATCATGCACCTTGGCCATAGTAGATGGAAGTGCTAGTCGATAGGCCACATCCCCAACATAATCAAGAATCTCGAAAGGGGCCAATGTACCTTGGACTTAACTTCCCTTTATTTCCAAACATCATGACCTTCTTCCATGGAGATATGCGTAAAAACACCATGTCTCCAACTTTAAACTCAAGGTCTCGTCGATGATTATCTGCATAACTCTTCTGTCAACTCTGGGATGCATTGATATGCTGTTGAATGGTTTTCACCTTCTCCACCATTTCTTCGACCATTTCTGGTCCAAGCAGCTTACATTCACCGACCTCATCCCAACATGCCAGTGTTCTGCACCTTTTCCCATAAAGGGCTTCATATGGTTCCATTTGGATGCTTGAGTGGAAACTATTATTATAAGAGAACTCAACCAGAGGAAGATGTTGATCCCATCCTATTTTAAAGTCCATTGAGAATGCTCTCAATATATCCTCAAGTGTTTGGATAGTCCGCTCGGATTGACCATCAGTTTGAGGATGATAGGCCGTACTGAAGTTCAGTTCAGTATTCAGAGCATGTTGAAGACTCTTCCAAAACATAGAGGTGAATCTTGGATCTCGGTCAGACATGATAGATAGTGGTACTCCATGCAACCTTACCACTTCCCTGATATATATCCGTGCCAGTTGATCCAAAGAGAAATACTCTCGAAAAGCAATGAAGTGTGCAGTCTTTGTAAGACGATCCACAACAACCCAGATTGCATTTTTTCCTTTGGATGTCCTTGGATGTCCAGTGACAAAGTCCATGGTGATGTTCTCCCATTTCCATTCTAGTATGGGCAATGGTTGCTTCATCCCCTTATACTTCTGCCTCTCTGCCTTCACTTGCTGACACACCAGGCACCTTGATGTATATTCAGAAATCTCCTTCTTCATATTATCCCACCAAAAGTTTTCTCAGAGATCTCGATACATCTTTGTGCACCCTGGCTGAATAGAGAAATTCGAACTATGTCTGTCATCCAAAAGTTGCTTCTTCAGCTCCGTACTTGATGGAACACATATTCTTTTCCCAAAACACAAAATTCCTTCTTCATTAACATTAAACTCTGAGGATTTCCCCTTTTTGATAGCTTCCACTTTTTTTTGAATTCCCACATCATCCTTTTGAGCATCCTTTAACCTTTCCAAAAGAGATGGTTGAGCAATCATTTGTGAAAGGATTGATGATGTTACCTTCTTTATGATTCTCACATCCATCTTCATCAAGTCTAAGAAGATTGGATCCTTCTCAATTCTCATCATTAATAGAATCGTTGGATCCTTTCTACTTAGGGCATCAGCCACCTTGTTCACTTTCCCAGGGTGGTAATGTATTGAACAGTCATAATCCTTGATGAGATCTATCCATCTTCTCTGGAGAATATTAAGCTCTTTCTGTGTGAATATATATTTAAGACTCTTGTGGTCAGTATATATCTCACATTTCTCTCCATAGAGATAATGCCGCCAGATTTTCATGGAAAAGATCACAGCCGCCAACTCCAGATCATGCGTTGGATAGTTTCGCTCATGGATTTTCAACTGCCTTGAGGTATAGGATATCACTTTATCATTCTAAATTATCACACATCCTAAGCCCTTCTTTGAGGAATCACTGAATACAACAAAAAGTTCCCCACTTGTGGGTAATGTGAGCACGAACGCAGTGATAAGCCTCCTTTTCAACTCCTTGAATCTTTCTTCGCATTCATCACTCTAAGCAAACTTTACTCCCTTTCGAGTTAGCTTGGTAAGAGGGTTGTAAAATCGTGAGAAATTCCTCACAAATCATCGATAATATCCAGCTAACCCCAAGAAGTTACAGATATCTGTTACCGATATTGGCCTCGACCATCCCTCAATTGCATCTGTTTTGGAGGGGTCCATAGATATCCCATTGATTTTGATGATATGGCCCAAGAATGAGACCTCCTTAAACCATAACTCACACTTTATGTACTTTTCATAGAGCTTCTCCTTGCACAAAGTCTCTAGTAAAGTTTTTAAATTCTCCTCATGATCCTCCTTGGTTTTGGAGTATATTAGAATATCATCTATAAAGACTACCACAAATTTGTCAAGGTAATCTCTAAAGACTCTATTCATCAAGTCCATGAATATTGTTGGAGAATTGATGAGTCTGAAAGGAATTACTATGAACTCATAGTGCCTGTATCTTGTATGAAAAGCAGTCTTGGGGACATCTTCCTTCTTCACCCTTAATTGATAATATCCCGATCGCAAGTCCACCTTGGAGAAGTATTGTGCTCCATGCAACTGATCAAACAAGTCATCGATTCTTGGGAGAGGATAATTGTTCTTTATCGTGATTTTGTTAAGTTCGTGATAATCGATGCAAAGCCTCATTGACCCATCCTTCTTCTTGACGAAGAGGACTGGTGCACCCCATGGTGAAGCACTTGGGCGTATAAACCCTTTATCCAGATTCTCCTGTAGTTGTTTCTTCAGTTCTTCATGCTCAACAAAAGCCATTCTATATGGAGTCTTGGATATTTTTAATTCCCCACGTATAAGTTCAATTGTGAACTCAACATCTCTTCTAGGAGGAAGACCAGGCAGTTCCTCGGGAAACACTTCTGTGAATTCCCTCACAATAGGCATTTCTTCAAGGATGGTTTCTTCTTTGGACTCAATCATCTGATCCAGATACGCATTCTCATAGGGTAGTAATATCCATGCTTGAGATGATGGAGCTAAAGGAGATTCATCTTCCACCTGACACTTGTAAAGAATTGGGGGTCTATTCTCCATATGGAGTGTGATTTCCCTCTCCTGACAATTTATGTTGGCTTTATATAAGTAAAGCCAATCCATGCCAAGAATTGCATTAAATTCCACCAAAGGGAGTATGACGAGGTTCGCCGGGAAATTCAATCCACAGATTATAACAGGGGAGGACTTATATTCATGGGATGCAATGATTTCCCCATTTTCCGTACTCACCAACATCTTTACTTCCATGATTTGTGGTAGTGCTGGGATTGTTCTACTAAACTTTCGAGATATAAAGGAATGCTTAGAACCTGAATCAAAATGTACGTTCACTATTCTTGAATGAATAACTAGCGTACCTGTCACCACTTTGTTTTCGGGGTTCACTTCGGCAGAAGTGATGGAAAAAGATCTTCCTTTCTGTCTTGGAGGTTATTGGTTGCCTCCGAAAACCCTTGGATTAGGGCACTGATTTGCAAAATGACCCGGTTCATTGCATTTATAGAATTGAAAAACGCGTTGAGGTTCGAACGGAGCGTTCTCTCCTCTGTCGCAGCCACCTGTACTTCTTTCCGATAGTTAATAGGTAGGTGCCCTTCTCTTCCACCCCTGAAGCATTTTCTCGTCCCCTTAAGGCAATTTCCAGGGTGCTTCTTTCCGCACTTTTGGCAAGTGGGGTGCTGGAACTTCTTAGCGCCATTGGATTTATCCATCGGACAACCAGCATTGAAGTCCACCTTACGCTTCTTATCCCCATGATACCCCTATGATTCCCCGATCTCCATTTCAACCTTGAGGTAACATCGGACAATTTCTTCATAGCTGTCGAAGTCACGGATCGCTAATTCTTTCCGCAAGCTAGGCTTCATCCCACCAAAGAAGCAGTCAACCTTGTATTCGGGGGTAACGACAAAGCCGGAAGCATATCGTGAAAGCCTTTTGATGTTTTCCTCATACGCTCCAATGGATTCTTCATCTTTTTGCTTGAGGGAAAGGAAGTCCCTTTCCATCTTAAGCCGGAGGGTGCGTGGAAAAGATTTATCGAAAAACATCTTCCGGAAATTCTTCCATTCCAATGCCTAGATCTCCTCCTCAGGCTTCGTATTTTTGATCAACGTCCACCATTGATCAGCCTCACCCTCCATACGATAAGACTCCAGGAGAACCTTCTCTTGTTCAGAACATTGGAGGATGGAGAATATCTTTTCAATGGAGTTGATCCATTGTTCAGTGATCGTGGGATCGGATGATCCACTAAAAGTAGGAGGCCTTTGTCTCATGAAGCTCTCGATAGCGACTTGTTCTTTCTTAGGGGGGGTTGAACGTTCCTCTTGACCCGTGTTTCTATTCAAAACTTGAGTTATCTGAGATAGAAGCGTGACAAAGTTCGCGATTCCTTCTCCCATTGGATTGGGCATCTCATTAGCACAATCATCACACTGATCTTCACAACGGTTGTTAGCCCGAGTCCTCCTATTACCGGCCATTGGATGGAATAAAAGGAAAGTTTGGGGTAACACATAAGGGGTAATCCAAAGAAAAAAGTTGATGACTTATAAATAAACTTTAATTTCTTTAACTCATGAGTCTATAGGCTTCAATCTAGGATTTTCATGATCTACTTTCTAACATATATTCTTAGGGGCATTTTTTTTAATAAGGGTTCATACTAAGATTGTGAATTTATTAAAACATATATCCCGGGAGTGTCGTAACTAGGAGTGCAACAAGGCTCATTATCGTGCACCAGTTCCCATTCGAGTCTAGCTCAAAGCGGTGTTTTTGGGTTTTACCCCTAGGATACATCTGTGCCAGAGCCGCCTCTACCTGCTCGTATCCAGACAGGGATGTATTTGTTTGATAAACCACTTACTTAGTATTTACCAAAACTTAGGGATGTTTTTATTATACTTAGTATTGTATCTAAGGCTTTAATAGGGTTTTCCTAATCCCAAAAATAACTAAACCTATCCTCTGATACCAACTATGACAACCCTTCTTTTTATTACAACTTAAACATGCTTTATTACACAAAACTTCACTTGATACAACAAATAAGATCGAGAGGTTTAGTGTCTTTTGGGCTTAGGATCATTACATAAAAACTTTAAACATGAAATACAACATCTTTATTGAAAACTTCCTTTACATGACCACTACATTCCCTTGTACTTAGCATTTCATGGGATAACCTGAGGACATGCATAAGAAAAGGGTGAGCTATAAAGCCCAGTAAGGGAGTACACATGGAATAACATGAGGAGTACAATACATGTTATGCAATAGGCATGTCAATAGAGCATAAGATAAACATGAACATAAAGGCATGATAAAGCATGATAATAATAACATGGAAATGTGGCAACAACACTTAACATTGAATTAGCATGAGCCAGGGCTCATTGCATATGGAGCATGAGTAAACCCTCATTGCACATGAAGCACGAGTAAACCCTCATTGCACTTGAATTAGCATGAGTCAACACTCATTTCACATGATTTATCATGATACTACACTTTACCCAATTCATTGGAGCGCTATAAGGGCGCACCCTTCTTAAACATTTCATTTCATGCATAAGTGTGCCACATGGATCATAAAACATGGATTCATAATAATTAATAATTTATTCCATGATAAAGGAATGTGGAATTCATATATGAAACTTTACAATAAATATATAAATGTTCATAAAGGTTAATACCCTTGATGGAGAAATGGGCATGGAATTCACTACATAATGACATTGGCTTAGAAAATCGGTGTGATTTCGGCAGCGTAACGGCGTGACATAAGAATTCATAAAAAAGGTTGATGAGAGATAAAGGGGTTCCTCATAATATTTACATGTAATGGACAGTAAGGAGGTAAAATAGATACATGTACCAACAATTTTAATGGAATTTAGATTCATGATACAAATGTATTTCTTGAATGTAAAAGAGGAGAGAGAAGTTCCTTTCGGAATTTCGGCATAGTAACGGGTGTACATGGGAGGCATTTAATTAGAGAGAAAGGGGTCTCACATCATTCAAAAAATAAGAGGGAAGTATGGGGGAGGTGCTAAACCATACCCCAATATTCATAATTGAAATTAAAAGGTCAATACAATTTAAATAAAATTGACAAAAATGAGAAAGGAAGAAAAAACCCTTACTTGGAAGTGTGCTTCCAAAGGCGAGAGAGAGGCTTGTGAGAGGCTTCTTGGGAGCTTGAGGCACCTTTGGAGGATTATAGAGAGAGTAGGTAAGAGGTTGGACGAACAACAAGGGATTTTATTGAGGAGGAAGTGGGAGCTTGGGTGGGTTTATATAGGAAAGGTGAGGGAATTCATTATTATTTAGGTTCGGGTCCCCTTACATTAAATTAATCCAAACCACAAACCATCCCGTGGTTTTTGCCCATGATTTTTGGCAAAGGGAAAAGGAAAAAAATATTTTACAAGGACATGCTCCGAACTTATTAAAATATTAGGGTTTCATATGTGGAGATGAGTCACACTCCCATGGAAATTAATTTAAAAAGGAAAAGTGTTGAATATGTCTTGAGGGGTCCATTAATGATTTGAAAAGTAATTCAAAAAAACCCAAAATAACATTATTTTAATGATAAAACATATATTGGCTGAACATAAGTATTATGGAATTTTATTACATCACCATTGGGTCATTATGATGTCATAAAACACATTATATATTTAAACGGTATTTAATTTTTACCCAAAAATTTGACTGTCTCAGAAAATTATGAAAAATTCACCGTTGGATAATTTCGATGTACTGATTCCAGAAATGACATTTATTTTATCTAAAAAGAATTTATAAATATGTTAATTTTCACTTTTAAAATAAATACCAACATTTATCGAAAATTCACGGGTTTTGACAGAAATGGCTTTCAAACCTTAATAAAAAATTTAATTGCATTCATAAAATTATAAGATCATTTATATTTAATAAAAATTAACTTAATAATAATAATATTATTTTATTAAAATATTATTTAATTCAAAAAATCCCTTAATTTAATAAAATATATTTCTTAATTAAATAATACCTAAAAACACCATTTGTACTTTAAAAACTATTTACTATGTATCAAAAATGACTAGAAATTATATTCGTTATTATATACAAAAAAAATAATGTACATGAACATAGTACTACTTATTTGTTACATAACCCCTTAAAACAGCCGCATAAGATCTAAGGGTAAGGTGTGCAATGGTGACAGACTCTTGGGGCAGCTCGGATAACATCGCTCGTGTGGTAATCTCTATCAACTTCCACTTTTCCCATAGATGGTCTCGTTCGAGCTTGACATGGTGAAGCTCAGCTTGGGCTTTGTCAAGGGTGAAGCCCAATGATTCCACCTCTTTTCCGAGCTCTGACAAATGGGCTTCGTATGGGGCAATTCTACTAGATGAGGCCATCGCTTCTCTTGTCTGAGTAAAATTGGGTTCGTTAAAGCCTTATATTTATACTAATCATGTGATCACTGTTCAACGACTATAAAAGTAACGGTCAAAACTCTTAACATAAAACCAAAGAATTTGACATCTTATAAAAACATTTTTCATAAAGAGATATTTAACTGGATCAAGGGAGATTTTCCATTAATGAAACTTTGGGTCGTTACAATAACCACCCCTCATATATATTAAAAAAAACTAAAAAACACTCATATACCCTAATAAAAACACTAACAAACCCTAATAAACCCTAAAAATCCCTAACGAACCCTAATAAACCATACTCAACCCTAATAAACCCTAATAAAACATTAAAGATACTGACTCAACCCTAATAAAACCCTAAAAATACCTAATCAACCATAATAATCCTTAACACACCCTAATAAACCTTAATAAACCATAATAAACCCTAAAAACGAAAATATACCATAAAAAAGCACTAAAACCCCTAATAAATTCTAATAAAACATAACAAAGCATAAATGTGCAAATAAACCCGAATAAACATGAAAAAACACTAAAAATCCCTAATATACTCTCTTAAAAATTAATAAACCTTAATGAACCCTAATAAACCCTAATAAATCTTAATCATACCCAAATATACCATTATATGCCCTAATATACCCAAATAAACCCAACTCAATCCTAATAATGCCCTAAAAATACCTAATAAACCATAATAAACCTTGAAACACCATAATAAACCCCAATAAAATCCTCATAACCCCCACCAAACCCTAAAAACGCTAATATACGATTAAAAAACCCTAAAACCCTAACAAACCATAATAAATGTTAATAACACCTAAAAATCCTAAAAAATGATAGTAAACCCTAAAAATACCTCTAATAATAATAGTAGTAATAACGCACGTGCACGTGCATGGTTTAAATAATAAATCATAATGCACGTGCTTGTGCACATGCAAGTGCATTTGCATGTGAATGATAATAAATAATAAATTATAAATAATAACGCATGTGAATTGCATGTGTATATGCATGTGCATGTGAATGATAATAAATAATAAATAATAATGCACATCCAAGTGGATGTGCATATTCATGTGCATGTAAATGGTAATAAACAATAAATAATAACAAATTCCACATGAATGTGCATTTACATGTGAATGATAATAAATAATAAATAATAACACATGTGATAATAGAATAACACAAGTTCATTGCGTGTTCACGTGCATGAGAATAAATAATAATAACAGATGTTATAATAGAATAACACAAGTGCATTGAATTTTCATGTGCATGGTAATAAATAAAATATAATAATGCACATGTCTGTGCATTTACATGTAATGATAATGATAATGACGCATGCACGTGCATGGTAATAAATAATAAATAACAACACATGTGCATGTGGATTTGTATTTGATGATACAAACAAAAAATAATAATAATAATAATAATAATAATAATAATCGAATAACGAAAGTTCATTGCATGTGCACGTGCATAATAGTAAATAATAAATAAATAATAGTAAATAAGAATGCACATGCATGTGAATGTGCATTTACATTTGATAATAATATTAATAAAACTAATTTTAATAATAATAATAATAATAACGCATGGTTGTTCATGGTAATAAAAAATAAATAACAACGCACATGCATGTGGATTTTCATATGACAATGATAATAATAATGATAATGATAATAATAATAATAATAATAATAATTGTGATGATAATAATAATAATTATAATAAAAGAATAATACAAGTGAATTGCATATGCATGTACATGGTAATAAATAATAAATAATAACGCATGTGCATCTGCATTTTCATGTGATGATAATAATAATAACAGCAACAATAGTAGTAGTGATAATAGTAGTAGCACCAATGCATTGGATAATAGAATATTGCATGTGCATTATGTGTGCATGTTCATGGTAATAAATAATAACATTTGTGCATTACCTTTTCATGTGATGATAATGACGATGATAATAATAATAATTATTATATTATTAATATTAATAATAACAACGCATGTGATAATAGAATAACACACGTTCATTGAATGTTTGTGTTTGTGTATTTGAATGTTCATTTTCTTGTGATGGTAACAACAACAACAACAACCACAATAATAATAATAACAATAAGAATAACAACGTATGTGATAATAAAATAACTTCTGTGCATTGCATGTTCACGTGCATGGTAAGAAAAAATAAATAATAATGCACATGCTTGTGCATGAGATGATGATAATATAATAATAACAGTAACAATAATAATAATAATAACAATAACATCGGATGTGATAATAGAATAACGCACATGCATTGCATGTCCAATCATGATAATAAATAATAACTCATAGCGCACGTGATGTTAATAATAACAATAACAGTAATATTAATAATAATAGAGCATGTTATAATAGAATAATGAACATGTATTGAATGTGCACGTGTATGGTAATAAATAATAACGCACGTGCATTTGCATTTTCATTTGATGATAATAACAATAATAAAAATAATAGAAATTATAACAATAACAATAAAAATGCATGTGATAAAAGAATAAGGTAGGCACATTGCGTGTGTGTGTGCATGGTAATAAATAATAACAGACATGCATCTGCATTTTCATGTGAAGATAATAATAATAATAATATTAATAGTAATCATAATAATAATAATAACAACAATAACAACATATGCACGTGCATGGAAATAAATAATAAATAATAACACATGTGCATCTGCATTTGCATGTGACGATAATAAAAATAATAATAATAGTAATAACAATAATGATAATTATAATAATAATGATAATAATAACATTTGTGATAATAAAATAACACAGGTCCTAACAAACCCTAAAAAAACCTAACAAACCCTAACAACCACTAATAACCCCTAAGAACCACCAATAAAGCCAAATAACACCTGAAACCCAATATTAAACCGTAAAACCCTAATAATTCATAATAACCTGTAATAAACCCTAAAAACCCTATTAGACTCTAATAAACGCTAAAAAAGCCCGAAAATCCCTAATATAAAATACAAAACACTATTAAACCATAATAAATCCTAATAATCACTAAAAACCCTAACAAACCCAACAAAACACTACAAAACCCACCAAATAATAGCCTCAAAACTCAACAAACCACTAATAAACCCTAAAAACCCTAATAACCCCATAATAAATTGTAACAAACACTAAAAACCCCAAATAAATCATAACAAATCCAAACAACACCAAATAAATCGTAACAAACTGAAAAAAAACCATAACAAACCCCTAATAAACCACAATAAACCCTAACAACTCATAATAAACCCTAATAAATTGTAATAAACCCAAATACATGTTAGTAAACCCTAATAAATCAAATAAACCTTAAGAAACCCTAATAAATCCTAAATAACCCAAAAAAGGTTGATAAACCCTAGAAAAAGCTATTGATGCCTACAAAAGCCCAATAAAACCCTAATATACAATAAAAACGCTAATAAACCCTAACAAATCCTAAAGAATTCTAATAAACACTAATGAACCCTAATAAACCCTAAAGAACCATAATAAACTCTAAAGAACACTAAAAACCCTAAAGAACCCCAAAAATTCTAAAACACATTACATAAACCCTAAAAACTGCTACAATACCCAAAAAAACCCTAAAACACACTAAAAATCCTAACAACCCCTATCAATCCCAAAAAAACAAATAAACCCTTAATAACCCCCAAAAAACCATTGAAAAACTATGAAAAAATATAAAAACCATAAACACTAGTAAACAACCCATAAAACCCCTTAAAACCACTACAAACCATAAACAACCATTAAAACCCTAAAAAGGCAATAAATAGATACATAATCCCAAAAAACATTACATAAACCACAAAAATGCAACATAAACCCAAAAGTCACTACATAAACCCAAGAACCCTAACATAAACCCTAAACAATGCAACATAATAATTAAAAAATGCTACATAAAACCTAAAAACACAACATAAACCCTAAAAATGCTACATGAACCCTAAAAACAATACATAAATCCTAAAAAATGAAACATAAACACTACATCACCCATAAAAATGCTACATAAACCCAGAAAACGCAACATAAACCATAAAAAATGTTACATAAAACCTAAACTCTAAACATGGTAAATAAACCTTAAAAACGTTACATAAACCCTAAAAAATGATATATAAAACCTAAAACCACTAACTAAACCCTAAAAGTGCTACATAAACACTAAAAATGCGACATAAACTCAAACAATGCTACACAAACACTAAAAAATGCTAGAAAACCCCTAAAGACGCTTCAAAACCCTCAAAAATATTAAACCCTAACATACCATTATATGAAACATTAAACCCTAATAAACCCCTAATAAACACTAATAATCCCTAAAAACGCCTTATAATCCCTAAAAACCCTAACCGACTCTACTAAACCCTAATAAAACCCCAAAAATAACTAATAAACCCTAATAAATGATAATAAAACCTAATAAACCCTAAAAACACGTTAAGAAAACCTAAACAACCCTAACCAACCCTAATAGACATTAATAAACACAAATAAACCGTAATGAACCCCAAAAAAACCCTAAAAATCTCTAATAAAGCATATATAAATCCAAATAAACCCTACTCAACTCTAACAAACCTCAACATGCCATAATGACCCATAATAAAACCCTACAAAACCCTAATAAAGAAAACAAATGCTCGTATACCATAAAAATTCCCTAGAAACCCTGATAAACTCTAACATAACATAATAAACCCTAAAAATTCTCACAAACAGAATAAATGATCACAAACAATAAAAACATGATATATTACCTAAAAAGACCAAATAACACGAATATAACCTATTAAAGAAAAAACGCTAATATACCATAAAAATCCCTAGAAACCATAATAAACCATAATAAACTCTAAAATAACCTAGGAAACCCTAAAAATGCTCACAAACAAAAACAAAACGTTCACAGAAAATAAAAAATTCTATATTATCTAAAAAGACTTAACAAACACTTATATAACCTAATAAAAAAAAACATATAAACCCCTAAAAAACCTTAAGAAACCCTAATAAACCCTAATAAAAACTAATAAATCCTAATAAAACCATAATAAAACCCTAAAAATACATTCTCAACCCTAATAAACCTTGACACGCCATAATAAAACTTAATAAACTCCAACTAAACACCAATAAACAACAAAACGAAAACAAACCATTAAAAGCCCAAGAAAACCTAATAAACCTTAATAAATTCTAATAAAACCTAATAATCCATAAAAAAATGCTCACAAACACTAAAAACACACTAATAAAACCTAAAATGTCCTAAAAACCCCTCATATATATTAACAAAAACTAAAAAACACTCATATACCCTAATAAAAACACTAACAAACCCTAGTAAACCCTAAAAATCTCTAATAAACCCTAATAAATACTACTCAATCCTAATAAACCCTAATAAAACCCTAAAGATACCTACTCAACCCTAATAAAACCCTAAAAATACCTACTCAGCCCTAATAAACCTTAACACACTATAATAAACCATAATAAACTACATTAAACCCTAAAAACGCTAATATTCCATTAAAAAGCCCTAAAACCCCTAATAAATGCTAATAAAATCTTAGAAAGCTTAAATGCACTAATAAACCCTAATTAAGACTAATAAACCCTAAAATCCCTAATATACCATCTTAAAAATTAATAAACCATAATGATTGATAATAAACACTAATAAATCCTAAACATACCCAAATATACCATAATATACCATAAAATACCCTAATAAACCCAACTCAATTCAAATAAAACCATAAAAATACCTAATAAACCCTAATAAACCTTAACACACCATAAAAAACCCTAATAAAATCTTAATAACCCCCACCAAACCCTAAATGACCCTAATACACCATTAAAAACCCTAAAACCCTAACAAACCATAATAAATGTTAATAAAACCTAGAATTTCTAAAAAATGCTAGTAAACCCTAAAAATACATCTAATAATAATAGTAGTAATAATGCACGTTCATGTGAATAAGCATGTGCATGGTTTAAATTATAAATCATAATGCACGTGCATGTGCATATGCCTGTGCCTTTTCATGTGAATGATAATAAATAATAAATTATAAATAATAACGCATGTGAATTCCATGTGTATGTGCACGTACATGTGAATGATAATAAATAATAAATAATAACGCACATCCAAGTGCATGTGCATGTGCTTGTGCATGTGCATGTGCTTGTGCATGTGCATCTGCATGGTAATAAACAATAAATAATAACCATGTCCACATGAATGTTCATTTTCATGTGAATTATAATAAATAATAAATAATAACACATGTGATAATAGAATAATGCATGTGCATTGCGTGTGCACGTGAATTGCGTGTGCACGTGTAGGAGAATAAATAATAATAACACATGTGATAATAGAATAACACAAGTGCATTGCATTTTCATGTTCATGATAATAAATAATATATAATAACACACATGCATGTGCATTTACTTGTAATGATAATGATAAGGATGCCTGCACATGCATGGTTATAAATAATAAATAACAACGCACGTGCATGTGCATTTGAATTTGATAATACCAACAACAACAAGAATAATAATAATAATAATAATAATAATAATAATAATAACAATAATAATGGAATAACGCAAGTGCATTCCATGTGCATGTGCATAGTAGTTAATAATAAATAAATAATGATAAATAAGAACGAACATGAATGTGCATGTGTATTTACCTTTGATGACAATATTAATAATAATAATTGAAATAATAATAATAACTCATGCACGTGCATGATAATAAATAATAAATAACAACGCACATGCATGTGCATTTTCATGTGATAATGATAATAATAATGATAATGATAATAATAATAATAATAATTATTATTATTATTATTATGATAATAATAATAATAATAAAATAATAATACAATGTGCATTTCATATACACGTGCTTGGTAATAAATAATAAATAATAAGGCACATGCATCTACATTTGAATGTGATGAAAGTAATAATAACAGCAGTAGTAATAAAAGTAGTAGTAGTGGTGATAATAGTAGTAGTACCAATGCATGTGATAATAAAATATTGAATGTGCATTACGTGTGCACATGCATGGTAATAAATAATAACGCCAGTGCATTTCATTTTCATGTGATGATGATGATAATAATATTATTATTATTAATATTAATATTATTAATAATAACAATGCATGTGATAATAGAATAATGCACGTGCATTGAATGTGTGTGTATGTGCATTCTCATGTGCATTTTCATGTGATGATAATAACAACAACAACAACCACCAGCACCACAATAATGATAATAACAATAATAATAACAACTCATGTGATGATTAGATAACGTGTGTCCATTGCATGTGCATGTGCATGGTAATAAAAATATTATAATAACGCACGTCCATGTGCATGTGCATGTGGATGAGATAATGATAATGACAATAATAATAGGAGTAATAATAAGTTATAATTTCTTGAAAAAATAGAATACATGACAAAAATGCTAGAAATGAGGTCTCGAAAAACCTAACAAATCACACGAAAAACCTAACAAATCACAGTCATTGAAAAAGGCATAACTTCTTCTTTAGGTGTCCATTTCCGCTCTATGAATAGTCAAAATGAATTTCATGGAACGAAATACAATAAAAATAGGTGTCGGAGGCCGAATAGACACACAGATTATAAGTTATGACCATTTTAAGAAAAATTTGATGGGGATCTATACACGGAAATGGAGTTTTGGAGGCCTTCTGATGGGTTTCTGGGATTTTAGGGTCTCAAACATGACTTGAACATCGTTCAAGTCCTCCTTCTGCATAGATCTATTCACTGCTTTCGATTTGAAATGTGGTAGAGCTCAAAAGGACAACTGGGGAGGGGGATGATGGCTCTCGTCGTCTTCCACGATCCCTCCATCGCTCCTCCTCTGCTGTTTATGATCCCTCCCTCACACCTGATCATCAAGAGATCGAGATTTTCCCTAAGGTTCCACAGATGGTCAATGGTGTGATTTCTATTCCGATTTCCCAGCTAGAGTTTGAAAAGGCTTCGTCGCTACTGGATCTGGCTTTGGTTGCTCGCTTTGGAAGGAATCATCCCTCAGTTTCATCATACGGTAGGTATGTTTCTTCTTCCTGGTAGCTTCGTGAAAAAGCAGTGTTCAGGATTCTGGATGTGAGGCATTTTCAAATCCGCTTTAGCAATGAATATGATTTGATATATGCCTGGTCCTTTGCCCCACGTTCGGTGGAAGACTCTCGTTTTTCACTCTTCCATTGGTCTTTCTGGTTTCATATGCATAGTGATCCCCCAACGACGGTGATTTGGATCACCCTTCCGGTTCTTCCACTACCTTTTCAAAATTTGGCGATACTACATCTGATCGGGAATATGATTGGTTGATTTTTATGCACGGACTCTCACACCCTCTCTCTCCACCATCCAATTTCTCATAGATTTGCGTTGAGATTGATGTTTCTAAGTCGCCGATTGAGTCTATCTATGTTGAGATTGAAGGTGAGTTTCGATGGCATCAATTGGTTTACTTCGAATCCTTGGTCCCTTTCTGTGTGAACTGTTTTCATTTGGGGCTTCTGGCTCCGCTGTGTCGTCATGATAAGAGTGGCTTGCAGCTTTCGGGTGGAGTCTCAGCCCGTGATGGAGAGCAGCGACACTGTGGTGAAATCTCTCATACCTGTGCTGGACCAGAGGAATATATTGAAGATACGAGGGTGTATGACTCTGTGGCTCATGTTCCTGCACCTCCAAGAATTTGTGAGCCTCATGGCCATAATGATGGTACTGCTCAACAGGATGTCCATAGGCCTCTAAAGAAGAACATGGATACATCCTCTAACCCTAATGTTTCTAAGGTCATTAGAAGGCTGTACTGTGATCTGGGTGCGGTGTCTGTTGCGGCGGCAGGGGTAGCAGTGGGCAACCTGAATTTGGATATTGTAAATGGGGATGTTGTGGTTCCTCAAGTCCCCTCTGCTGATGGTTTCAATGGAGGAGTGGGAATGGATTCCAGGGGTTCAGTGGTTGTCATGAAGGAGGTCACAGGTATTGAGGTTGATAATAATTTTGATGTCCTAATGAATGAGGAGGATGGTCTGGAAAAGGAAGCATCTATGGAGATGGCTCCGGAGGGACATGAATCTATGTGGCACAAGGAGTTACCCCTTGAGCTGTCAGGGTTGCAGCAGAATTGTATAGTGGGTGCAGAACATGTTTATTGTGGGGATGTTGATTTTGATGAGGGTCAGGGAAATGGGGAGCATGGTCAATGCATGGAATTGATAAACAATAATAGGAAATCTTCTTGGGTGGGACCTGGTTTGGTGCATGAGAATAATCATAAGGATAATGGTTTCTTAGAGTTACCAAGTATGTGGGGGGATGTCTCTGATGAGAATAAATAAAACTCTCCCAACAATCATGTCAATACATCTTATAGTGATATACTCAATAGTGGGAGGAAGAAAGGAAATGATAATGTGGGGACTTTCGCTGCTCCACCAAAGAGGATGCCACGAAAGGATTACTCTAACATGCCAAAGATGGTGTCTACCAAATCCTCATTCAAGGCTTCTAAATGGAAAGGGATGGATTAGAAGCAGGGGTGGGTCAACAAGCAGTTGTCCAGGGAGCCATTGACTTCAGAGAAATTGAGACTAAGGGAGCAGTACGTCAAAATGATCAATTCCTATAATTCACAATCTGAGTGGGAATCAGCTAATCCATAGGTTGCTTCAGATGTTGAAATTGGTGAGGAATATGAACCCTTTTAATTTTGTTGGGCATGTTGCATCGTTTTGAACCTTTGTACTTATGATCTCTTTTTATTTAATAAATTTGGAGGACTGGGCATTTTTTACTAGGACTATTCCTTTTCGGAAACTAATATATCTTATATTAATTGGATCTTATCATATTTTATACTAAACATGGTCATCACTCTTCTCACGAGCTCTGATTTGACTAGTCATAGCGCTCAAACGGACACCTGAAGGAGAAGTTATGCCAATTTTAGTGAGTTGAGGGTTTCTTCGATTTTTAGGGGCTAGGAGAGTTGCTCAATTTAAAATGACAATAACTTCTACTATGTGTGTTCATTTTGGCTCTACCACATATCAAATCTAAGATATTAAAAAGATACACACTCTAGTAACCACTGGAACCCTTTTGGACATTCTTCAACCCCCAATAGACCCAAAAACCCTTTGGATGGTCAAAAGATTGGCTTCTGGTGTCCGTTTTTCAATGACATCTTCAATGGGTGTACGTTTTGCCTCTACCACATATCAAATCAAAGTTGACGACTACACCTACACACCTGTAACCACTAAAGCACCTTCTCACATCCTTGAAGGCCCAAAAAGGTACTTAATCCCTCCAAAAGACCATAAATTGTACTCTGGGAGTCCGTTTTCCCTTAACCATATATCAAATCAATGCTTTCTATTAGATCTACACATCTGTGACCAATAGGAACACCTTATCACATTCTTTAAGTCCCAAAAGGTCCTTAAGTCCTACAAATGACCATAACATCTGCTCTGGGTGTCCGATTCCCATCTACCACATATCAAATAGAAGCTTTCGACTAGATCTACACATTTGTGACAACCATGAAAAACTAAATAACCCAAAAAAACCATGAATAACCCCATAAAAAAACCATTAAAAACCATGAAACAACTAATAAACCCTAACAAACATTAACAAATAGTAACAAACCCTAAAAAACCCTAAAAAACCCTAAAAACCCCAATAAAACACTAAAAACATAAAAACTCCTAACAAACCCTTAAAATCCCTAATAAGCCCTAACAAACCAAAAGAAGCATTAAAAGACCCCAATAAACCCAAAAAGCTTGAGAAAATCTAAAAAACCCCTAAGAAACCATAAGAAACCCTAACAAAACCCTAAAAACCTAACAAAACCATAAGCAAACCTAAGAAACACTAATACTCCCTTAGAAACACTAACAAACCCTTAGAAACCCTAACACACCCATAGAAACCCTAACACTTCCTTAGAAACTCCAACACACCCATAGAAACCCTAACACAACCTTAGACACCCTTAGAAACCATATCACACCCTTAGAAACCCTAACTCGCCCATAAAAATCCTAACCCACCCTTAGAAACCCTAACACACCCTTAGAAACCCTAACAAACCCTTAGACACCCTAAATCACTCTAATAAGCACTAATAAATCCTAACAAACCCTACCAACCAATAATAAACCATAATAAACCCTAAATCCCACTACTAAACCCTAATAAACACTAATAAATTGTAATAAACACTAAAAACCCTACTAGACCCCAATAAAAGCTACAAAATACCTAATACCCAAATATACAAAAAAAATTCTATTAAACCATTCAAAATGCTAATATTCACAAAAAATACCCTAAGAAACCCGACAAAACCTTACAGACCCTACAAAAATCCCAAAAACCCCAAAAAACCCAAAAAACCCTAAAACATCCTAAAAAAACCTTAAACACCGAAAAATCCTAAAAACCCTAAAAACCCATAAAACCCCATAAAACCCCTAAAAACACAAAAAAATCGGAAATCCTAGAAAAAACCTGAAAACCCTAAAAACCTCAAAAAAACCTAAAAACGCTAAAAGCCCTAAATACCCCTAAAAACCCCTAAAAACTGCCTAGAAAACCCGAAAGAACCCTTGAAATCCAAGAAAACCTAATACACCATAAAGAACCCTAAAGAACCCTAAAAACCCTAAAGAACCACTAATGCCACTAACAACTCTATATAATCCCTAACAATTGCTACAAAAAATGGAAAATGATTCAAAACCCACAAAATACAACAAAACCCCAAAACACTAAAATAACCCTAACAAAGCATAAAAAATCCAAACACACCCATAAAACCCAAAAAAACGCATAAAACCCCAAACAACACAAACAAACTGTAAAAAACCCTAAAAACCCTAAAAATCCCTAACAAACCCTATAAACCACTAATAACCCCTAAGAACCACTAATAAACCCTAATAACCCCTAAACACACTATTAAACGCTAAAACCCTTATAAACACTAATAAATCGTAATAACCTGTAATAAACCCTAAAAAACTATATTATACCCATATATATTCTACAAAAGCCCTAAAACCCCTAATATACAATAAAAAACACTATTAATCCATAATAAACCTATTAATCAGTAAAAACCCTAAAAAATGACAAAACGCTACAAAAACCACCAAATTATATCCTACAAAACCATACAACACACTAATAAACCCAATCAAGCCCTAATAACCCCAAAATAAATCATAACAAACCCAAACAACCCCAAATAAATTGTAACAAATCCTAACAATGCCAAATAGATTGTAGCAAACTAAAACAAACCATAACAAACCCCTAATAAACCACAATAAACCCTAAAAAATCATAATAAACCCAAATAAATCATAATAAACCCTAATAAATCATAATAAACCCAAATACATGTTACTAAACCATAATAAATAAAATAAACCCAAATAAACCCTAATAAAGCCTAAATAACCCTTAAAAAGTTTGATAAACCATAGAAAAAGCTATTAATTCCTACAAAATCCCAATAAAACCCTAATATACAATAACAAATGCTAATAAACTGTAAAAAATAATAAAGAACACTAATAAACCCTAAAGAACCCTAATAAACCCTAAGGAACCATATTAAACTCTAAAGAACACTAAAAACCAAAAAGAACACAAAAAAAATGCTAAAACACGTTATATAAACCCTAAAAACCGCTACAATACCCAAACAAACTGTAAAACACAGAAAAACCCTAAAAACCCTTATCAATACCAAAAAAACATATAAACCCATACCCCCCCCCCCAAAAAAAACCATTAAGAATCCATCAGATACCATAAAAATCATAAACACCCGTTAACAACCTTTAAAACCCTAAAAAACTAAAAACCATAAACCACCATTAAAACCCAAAAAAAGTCTTCAAATAGATACATAAACCCTTAAAACATTACATAAACCGTTAAAAATGCAACAAAAACCCTAAAACGCAACATAAACCAAAAAATGAAACGTAAACCCAAAAAATTCTACATAAACCCTAAAAGCACTACATAAACCCTAGAACTGCAACATAAACCCTAAAAAACACAACATAAACACTAAAAAATGAAAAAAAAACTTAAAAAACGCTATATAAAACCTGAAAACACAATATAAACCAAAAAAAAAATACATGAACCCAAAAAACATTACATAAACCCAAAAAAATGCAACATTAACGCTCATCACCCCTAAAAATGCTACATTAACCCAGAAAACGCAACATAACTCCTAAAAAATGCTACATAAAACCTAAACCCTAAACACGCTACATAAACCCTAAAAACTCTACATAAACAATAAAAATTCTATATAAACTCTAACAACGTTACAGAAACCCTAAAAAATGCTACAAAAACCCTAAAGATGCTTTAAAACCCCCAAAAATATTAAACCCTGATATACCATAATATAAAAAATTATACCATAATAAACCCCTAATAAACTCTAATAATCCCTAAAAACTCCTTATAATCCCTAAAAACACTATGAAACTCTACTCAACCCTAATAAAACCACAAAATACCTAATAAAGCCTAATAAATGATAATAAAACCCAATAAACTCTAAAAACACGTTTAAAAAACCTAAACAACCCGAACCAACCCTATTAGACACTAATAAACACTAATAAACACTAATAAACCCCAAACAAATGCTAAAAATCCCTAATAAAATATAAATAAATCCAAATAAACCCTACTCAACCCTAACAAACCTTAACACAACATAATAACCCCAAATAAAACCCTACAAAACCGTAATAAATAAAAAAATGCTAGTATACCATATAAAATCCCTAGAAACCCCTATAAACTCTAATCTAACATAATAAACCCTAAAAACACTTACAAAAAATGATCACAAACAATAAAAATGCACTATATTACCTAAAAAGACTTAAAAACACTAATATAACCAAATAAAGACAAAAAATGCTAATATACCTTAAAAATCCCTACAAGCCCTAATAAATTCTAATATAACCTAAGAAAGCCTAAAAACGCTCACAAAAAAAACAAAATGCCCACAAACAATAAAAACACGCTATATTATCTAAAAAGACCTAACAAACACTAATATAACCTAATAAAACCAAAAAACTAATAAACCCCTAACAAACCCTAATAAACCCTAAAAATCCCTAATAAACCCAAATAAAAACTAATAAAACCTAATAAAACCAGAATAAAACTCTAAAAATACCTTATCTACCCTCATAAACCATGACACACCATAACAAAACCTAATAAAACCCAATTAAACCCCAATAAAAAAACGCAAAAAACCCATTAAAAAGCTCTATAAACCCTAATAAACCATAATAAATTCAAATAAAAGCTAATAAACCATTAAAAATGATCACAAACACTGAAAAAATGCTAATAAAACCTAAAAAGTCATAACAACCCCTCATATATATTAACAAAAACTAGAAAACACTCATATACCCTCATAAAAACACTAACAAACCCTAGTAAACCCTAGTAAACCCTAAAAATCCCTAACAAACCCTAATAAACCATACTGAACCCTAATAAACACTAGTAAAACCTGAAATATACCGACTCAACCCTAATAAAACCCTAAAAATACCTACTCAACCCTAATAAATCTTTACACACCATAATAAACCATAATAAACACCACTAATCCCTAAAAACGCAAATATACAATAAAAAGCCCTAAAACCCCTAATAAATGCTAATAAAACCTAAAAAAGATTTAAAGTGCTTATAAACCCGAATAAACACTACTAAACACAAAAAACCCATAATATACCCTCTTAAAAATTAATAAAGCATAATGAACCATACTAAACCCAAATAAATCCTAAACATACCCAAATATACCATAATATACAATAATATACCCTAATAAACCCAACTCAATCATAATTAAACCCTAGTAATACCTAATAAACCCTAATAAATCCTGACACACCATAATAAACCCTAATAAAATCCTAATAACCCCCACCAAACCCTAAAAAAGCTAATATACCATTAAAAAACCCTAAAACCTTAATAAACAAAAATAAATGTTAATAACACCTAAAAATCCTAAAAAATAGTAGTAAACCCTAAAAATACCTCTAATAATAATAGTAGTAACAATGCACATGCATGTGCATTTTCATGTGATCATGATAAAAATAATGATAATGATAAAATTAATAATATTAATAATAACTATGATAAAAATAATAATAATAATAATAATAATAATAAAAGAATAATACCAGTGCATTTCATATGCACATACAAGGTAATAAATAATAAATAATAATGCACGTGAATCTTTATTTGCATGTGATGTTAGTAATAATAACACCAGTAGTAATAATAGTAGTAATTTTGGATATAATAGTAGTATTACTAATGCATATGATAAAAGAATATTTCATGTGCATTGCTTGTGAATATGTATGGTAATAAATAATAACTCTCGTGAATTTCATTTGCATGTGATGATGATGATGATGATGATGATGATATTAACAATATTAATAATAACAACGCATGTGATAATAGAATAACGCACGTTCATGGAATGTGCATGTATGTGCATTTGGATGTGCATTTGCATGTGATGATAATAAAAATAACAATGAAAAAAACAACAACAACAACCACAATAATAATAATAACAATAATAATAACAACGCATGTGATAATAAAATAACGTGTCTGCATTGCATGTGCACGTGCATGGTAATGAAAATATAATAATAACGCACGTGCATGTGCATGTGCATGAGGATGAGATGATGATGATAATAATAATAATAAGAGTAATAATATGTTATATTTGTTTGAAAAAAGAGCAGACACAACAAAAAAGATAGAAACGGGGTCTCGAAAAACCTAACAAATCACAATAATTGAAAAAGGCATAACTTATTCTTCGGGTGTCCATTTCAACTCCGTGAATAGTCAAACTGAATCTCATGGAACAAACTTCGATAAAAAGAGGTGTCTGAGGCCGAACAGACACACTGATTAGAAGTTATGGACATTTTAAGAAAACTTTGATAGGGATCCTTACAGAGAAAGGGAGTGTTGGAGGCCTTATGATGGGTTTCTGGGATTTTAGGGTCCCAACATGACTTGAACTATGTTCAAGTCCTCCTTCTGCGTAGATCTGTTCGCTACTTTCAATTTGATATGTGGTAGATCTCAAACAGAAATGGTTTTTTTGGAGGCCTTATAATGGGTTTCTGGGATTTTAGGGTCCAAACATGACTCGAACTATGTTCAAGTCCTTCTGCGTAGTTCTGTTCGCTACTTTTTATTTGATATGTGGTAGAGCTCAAATGAACAACTGGAGAAAATGATTTGGCCGTTTGAAATTGGACATTTTTTTGGAGTGGTATAACTAATATATCTTATATTCCATTGATATTCTCATATATTATACTAAACATGGTCCTCACCCATCTCATGAGCTTCGATTTGAATGGTCATTGTGCTTAAACAGACACCCGAAAGAGAAGTTATACCTATTTTAGTGAGTTGCGGGCTTCATAGGTTTTTAGGGGCTAGGAGAGTTTCTCAATTTAAAACAATAATAACTTCTTCTACGTGTGTTAATTTTGGATCTACCACAGATAAAATCGAATATTGTAAAAATATACATACTTTGGTAACCACTAGAACCCTTTCTAACATTCTTCAACCCCCCAAAGACCTAAAATCCCTTTGGATGGTCAAAATATTGGCTTCTGGTGTCCATTTTGCAATAACTTCTTCTATGGGTGTCCGTTTTGCCTCTACCACATATCAAATCGATGCTTGCGACTAGACCTACACTCCTATAACCCCAGAATCACCATCTCACATACTTGAAGGCCCTAAAAGGTACATAATCCCTCCAAAAGACCATAACTTCTACTCGGGGTGTCTGTTTTTCCTCTACCATATATTAAATCAAAGATTTCGACTAGATATATACATCTTTGACTAATAGGAACACCTTATAACATTCTTAAAGACCCAAAATGTTTTTAATTCCTCCAAATGACCATAAATTCTGCTATGGGTGTCCGTTTCTCCTCTACCACATATCAAATTGAAGCTTGCGACTAGCTCAACACATCTGTGTCAGCCATGAACAACTAAATAACCCTAAAAAACCATTAATAACCCCATAGACACTAACAAACCATAACAAACCCTAACAAACACTAACAAACCCTAACAAACCCTAAAAAATCCTAACAAACCCCAAAAAATCCCTAAAAAACATAACAAACAATAAAAAACCCTAACAAACCCTAATAATCCCTAACAAACCCTAAGACGCACTAATAAACCCCTATAAACACAAAAAAACCCGAAGAAACCCTAAAACCCCCTATGAAACCTTAAGAAACCCTAACATAACCATAAAACCCTAAAAACCCAAAAAAAACCCTCAAAAAACCTAAGAAAAACTAACACACCCTTAGAAACCCTAACACACACTTAGAAACCCTAAAACACCCTTTGAAACCCTAGCACACCCTTAAAACCCGAACACACCCTTAGAAACCCTAACACACCCTTAGAGACCCTTAGAAACCATAGAACACCCTTAGAAACCCCAACCCACCCAAAAAAATCCTAACCCACCCTTAGAAACCCTAACACACCCTTAGAAACCCTAACAAACCCTTAGACACCCTAAATCACTATAATAAGAACTAATAAATCCTAACAAACCCTACCAACCAATAATAAATCATAATAAACCCTAAGGATTCTTAAACCCCACTACTAAACCATAATAAACACTAATAAATCGTAATAAACTCTAAAAACCATATTAGACCCCAATAAAACTACAAAATACCAAAAAACCCAAATATACAACAAAAACACTATTAAACCATTCAAAATGCTAATATTCAAAAAAAACCCTAACAAACTCAGAAAAACTTGACAAAAACCTAAAAAACCATAAAAACGCCAAAAAACCAAAAAACCAAAAAACCCTACAAAACCCTAAAAACCCTAAAAACCCTAAATACCCTAAAAAAATCCTAAATTTCCCTAAAAACCCTAAAACCCCTAAAAACTGAAAAAACCTGATAAAAAACCTAAAAACCCTAAAAAACTCTAAAAAACCTTAAAAAACACTAAAAACCCTAAAAACTACAAAAAACTATAAAAAATCCCTAAAAGCCTAAAAATTCCTAACAAAACCCTAACCAACCCTATGAAACCCTTAAAAACCCTAAAAACCCCCTAGCAAACCCTAAATACCTCAAAAGAACCACCAATACACCCTAATGGACCTTAAAAACCCTAACAACCCTAAAGAACCCTAAAGAACCACTAAAGCCACTAACAACCCTACACAAACCCTATCAATTGCTACAATAACCCAAAAAATGCTTCATAACCCTCAAAATTCAACAAAACCCCAAAAATGCTAAAATAACCCTAACAAAGCATAAAAACTCCAAATACACCCATAAAACCCAAAAAAATGCATAAAACCCCAAACAACACAAACAAACCATAACAAACCCAAAAAACTCTAACAAAACCTAACAAACCCTAAGAACCACTAATAACCCCTAATAACCACTAATAAACCCTAAAAACCCATAAAACCAACTATTAAACCCTAAAAAACCCAAATAAACACTAATAAATCGTAATAACCTATTATAAAACCTAACAAACTCTATTAGACCCTAATAAATGCTGAAAAAGACATAAAACCCCAAATATACAATTAAAAACACTATTAAACCATAATAAACCCTAATAATCACTAAAACCCCTAACAAACAAGACAAAATGATACAAAAATCTCCAAATAATAGCATACAAAACCCTAAAACCCACTAATAAACCCTCAAAAACCCTAATAACCCCAAAATAAATCATAACAAACCTTAACAACCCCAAATAAATCGAAAAAAATCCGAACAACGCCAAATAAATCATAACAAACCGAAACAAACAATAATAAACCCATAATAAACCCCAATAAACCCTAACAAATCATAATAAACCATAACAATCATAATAAACCCAAATACACGTTACTAAACCCTAATAAAAAAATAAACCCTAAAAAACCCTAATAAATCCTAAATAACCCTAAAAAAGGTTGATAAACCCTAGAAAAAGCTATTAATGCATAAAAAGCCCATTAAAACCCTAATATACAATAAAAAATGATAATAAATAGTAATAAATCCTAAAGAACACTAATAAACCCTAAATAACCATAATTGTAATGCCCCGACCCTAGATACCCA
Organism: Viscum album; assembly: GCA_963277665.1. Lineage (NCBI taxonomy): Eukaryota > Viridiplantae > Streptophyta > Magnoliopsida > Santalales > Viscaceae > Viscum > Viscum album. Next base: position 760,728,542 of record OY728167.1, read on the forward strand.
GAGTCGGTGCATTATTACATAACATTGGCATGATCACAAAGGATGAAGTCTCGAAAGACCGATTAGTTTAGTAGTCTTGGAAACACTAGATATATTCATAAGTCTTAAATTACATCATAAGGTAAAAAAAACTACAACAAAATCGTGTCTTCATATCCCCTCATATTATCCCTGCAGATCATTCATAAATTACTTTTTCACATCCTGGGAAAAATAAAACACTGAAAGGGGTGAGCTCAGATGATCAGTAAGGATAACAATATAGCAGAAGCTTTCATAGATAAGCAGAAACACTTAAAGCAATTTATAACTAAAACAAAAGCCTTTTAAACTTTAACATCAGCATAATATATAAATGATAAAATAAAATAATTCCATTTAATTGTTCACATGGATATTCTACTAGTTGAACAATCACATGAAATATCAATAACAACTTTCATAATGATGGAATACATAATGTCAGACTATCATAACCACATAGCCAAGGCCTCGTGCCAAGAATAAAATAAGATTTTTCCAAGGACTTGTGCCAAGACACTAGTTTATCTCATGAGAGCTACCGATGGATAGAGGAGCTATAGAGGGCTCCACCCTCCACTTACTAAGTCCAATGCATTCCTCATATGAAAAGTTTTAAACATAACATAAACATTCGTATTAAAACTAGCATACGAAAAGTCAATACTTTATCCAAAAACCATGAATGGTATAAAAATAGCACATCCACAGTCAAACATAACTAATTTCATACAATATGGAAGATTGTATTGTATCATATTAACCTCAATCGAGAATAATGAAGGATATTGACATAGATGAAAATAATCATCAAAACTATTTGAGAGAAATATCCCCCTTTTTCTTGAAATCATTTAAAAGTCACACTATTTGTCAAAAAGCCATTTAAAAATAGATTTTGGAATCAAAGTGTCCAATACCACTTTGAAACTTTTTAAAGGAGTTTTAATTTTAAAACTTTAATGTCCATATAAATAAATCCTTAAAACCATTTTTTAAAACATGGACATTAATGAGCAAGATTTAGAAGAATAATTCTTTAAAACATTTAAAAATGGTATTTTAGTTAGAGTTTCTAACCAAAAGAGAGAAACATGAATACAAATAATTGAGGAAATCAAAACATTGTAATATCATGAGAATAAAGGGATTCATGATATACTATGTCAAAGTACATTATATACACCACATAAAAGTGATTTTCTGTATAACAACAAAGAAGTCTCAATGGAATGTAAATTGAGATGAAATCTCTCATAAAGGCTGTATCCTTAGGTTAAGGATAAATCAATGACATAGTTATGTGTGAAAAATATAAATACACTAAATATTATTAGATATTCAGTGTAAAACAATCAAAGGACATTCACTCATAATCTTGTAAAAACAACACCAATGAATTGGATGTTTAACTCAACAAATGGAGAATGAGTTAAAATTACTCTTATCAAATTCATATCGATGACTTGAGAAATTATAAATGGAGTGATTATGTGTATCAAAAGTATATCCACAGAAAAGGGGAGTGGAAATTATAACATAAGAAAATGAATAGTGATTCCACACATAATCTCGGAGTAAAATAATCAATGAAATTTGCGTAAAGCCGAATAAATGGAAATTGAAATTTCAAATTCCCTTATCGATTATCTAACTTATGAAAAATACACCCATGAAAGAAGGATCATAAAATGATGATGTAAATACCCATAAATTAAAGTATATTATACAATGAATACAATCATGGGAAGTACACATACACCACATGCAATAAATAAGTGGTGAACAATGGAATTCTCACGAAATTAAGAGTGAGATAAGAAACCCCTTACTTTTTACTTTTTACTTGGTAAATGGTAGGTTAAACTCCTGTATAATGGTAAAATAATTGTTATTGAATTATACAAGAATAATTTACATTAATATTATATCATATATGATCTTTTATCATTGATTTGTTAATAATATCTTAGTATTATCGTCATTTCGGGTGTTAACTTACTCGTTTTCCTTTATATTCTTTGTTATGTAAGCCGTGTTTGTTATGGATAGGTTGTATATTATTCATATCCAGAATTATATCAAGTCCTTAAACATTATTTTTAAATCATAAAATGATAATTATACTTGAATGGATACGATGGATAATGAATCTCATCGCTTTCGTGGAGACGGTAGTCCGTACGTACGCATGAGCGACAATATCATTCTTTTGATGTTAAAATAATATATAATTGGATGGTATATCTTATAGACAGAATAATTATCATTTTATATTTATTATTTACATGAATTACACATCATTATTATACCCATCCAAATAATAATTTATTGAATGACAATTACACCACGACGTGGAGACGGTAAGCCGTACGTACGCACGTATGGTGACATGTCATTAAAAGGATGGATAGAATAATGAATATGGATGTACCATATTTATAATAATATTATAGTATATAGGAGATACTGGATTAATTATTTTAGAATGGGAATAACTAAGAAATAATAAGTTTAAGAAGAAAATAATTTGAAAAAAGGTGGTAAAAACATTACCTCTTCTTCGGGTTCTTCATTTTCATTTGATCAAAAGGGCTCCTTAGGTTGACTTTCTGATCAAACTATGTCCTCTAGGTTGTAGTGAGGTATGTTGAGAGAGTATTTGGGCAGGTGTTTGCCGAACCAAAAGGCTTTGAAGGTGTGAAGTAATGATAATGGGGAGTGCCCTTTTATAAGAGGGGTGAGGGGTACCTTTGGAAAAGCTCGAAATATTATTTTATAATGAATTAAAATTCGGTTTCTAATGGCTCCAAAGTGTATTATTTAAATTTTAAGGTGGGGATAGGTCTAAAAACACTCAACCCATAGAAATTAGACAGGTTTGGGTCATTATATTAACCTTATCTTTATGTATTAACTCTTAGTTAATTAGTTTCACTTTTACAATGTATCTTTGTATTTTTATATTATATGGTTAATGAACATACTATATACATCCAAGAGACCCCCAAGTGGTCCATTAATGATAACAATATCATGAAATAAGTCTCTTTAACGAAAATTAGATTTTTAGGAATTTAATATCAATTAATAATAAAATATTTGTTTTAAAAACTCTTTTATTTCAATTTTGAAACTATTCAATAATTGATTTTTGTGAAACTCATAACAGAATTATTACTTAGAAAAAAGTCAACTAAATCAACAATAATATGTCATAATAACCTATAAAATTAGTTTAATTCAATAAAAGTCTCCAATTATATTTATTTGGGAATTTATAATATCAATTATTTTAATTTTTCACTATTATGGTAATTACTGCATCATCATTGTGTCATAAATAAATTAAATTATTTAATGTCAAAAAATTATAAATAAAATCTAATTATGTAGGAAATATTTTTATCTTTATAATGAACATTTATAATCGAATTTATCTTATTTGTAACCCTATATTAAAAATGTTTTAGTAAATAAACATTGATTTTAACTCTTTTAACTCTTCTTTGAATTAAATAATAATAAATGTACTAATCTAATCCATGTGGACCTAAATGATAATATTTTATTCCTAAGGTTGTTTTTGGTCGATATACACTTGTCCAATAGAATTTGGACATTTTTTAGGGTAATATTAATATCATTTTTACTATTAATTACCCTATTTACTTTTAACCGTGGTAAAAAAAAGTAAAAAGTTACTATTCACCCAAAAGAAATTTCATCTCAATGAACCACATTTTACTCCTCGAAATTAACCGTGTCTCTCGGATTTTCGAAATTCCACTCATAGAAGTGGTAAAATTACATTTTATGAAAAATTCAGTTTTTTAACTACCACTTAGTGGTTTTACTATTCATCAAAAAATGAATGTTTCCTGAAAAATACCAAAAATTAGGCCTAATCTATATTTGATATTATGAATTCAAAAATGATGTCTATTTTACCAAATTCAAAACATATCAGTTGAATTAATTAATTTAAAAATTAATTCTCATCGTCAAAACAAATAATGTGTTTTTATGATATAATAACTATCAAAAGAGTGACAATTGTTTATGTCTGGTTTAAATGTGAAATCTCATCCAATGACCAAAATTTTATTAAATGGTTAAAATATATTCTAAATATACTTTAAAACCACTCAAATTAATAATTTATCACTATTAATTATTTCAATTAAAAAAGTTGTTTTTAATTAAAATTTAGTAATTTTCACTATTCATCAAAATATGAAAGTTATCCAAAAAGTACCAAAATTTCACCCTAAGATAATTTGAATATTACGAATCCAAAACTGAAGTCCATTTCGACAGATAAAAATTATAAAATTTCAAAAAGTAGGTATTACTATTCATAACGGCTAGTTTGATTGGTTGTGGTGTGTTAGAATCTCGAAGTTGCGTACAATGCATGTCATTGCATTATTCAAAGGGAAATGTACCGTGGAATCTTGGGGTGTTACATTATACCCTCCTTCAATAAATTGCATCCTCGTAATTTTTTTAAAATTGGGCTTGAAAATATAATGGAAAGTCCCACATCGGAAAAAGAGTCAATAAAACTATCACTTTAAAAGAAAGGAAGAGAGGTATAAAGGTCACCCAAGATAACCCATACTAGGATTCCATGTAGGAAAACATGGATATGGACGATAAACTAAGTGTTAAGTTCTAATGGAGAGGGATTGAAAACATGATCAGGAGAAAGTTAATAATAAGAAAATCACAAACTTGTGTTGGGACAAACAGTCCTTAGTCTCTCAGTAGGTAAAGTAAACGGAAAACAATTATTTTTGTTTTAAGTTACATTACATAAGGAAGAGGAATTCATTTATGATATTGACTAAGAACATAAAGAGATATACTTAATTTTTAAGTAGAGTTTCATTCTTTAATAACTTTTTACCACTATCTCATTTTTTTAACAATGAGTATTGAAGAAGACTTGGTCGCAATGGAAGAGCTAGAATAAACTTCTATATAAATACATGATCCACATAGGATAAACTATATATTTACCTTGTCTTTATAGATTAATAAAAACTAAAATGGTTAGTATAATATCTGATGACCCCCCAAATGGATATTCCATTAGGTAAAAAAACACTAATCTTAATTTCTAAAATTAAACCATCAATACCCCAAAGTTAAATAAATACCATTCAATAATCAATTGTCCTTAAAATAATTCAATATAATACAAACTAATACTGAAACTCAAACCTTATAAGAATGTAGTCTTCCACGTTAAATTGTATCTCTAAATGACATTAATTACTCTTAAAGTCACATACTTAAAAGTAATTAACCTAATCATTTCCATAAACAACCCAAATCACAATAAATCCACAATAAAAAAAGATAAAAATCCACCATTACTCCTCAAATGAAATCCCATACTTTTCTATTTTACGTACAAAAAAGCAAACAAGATCCAAAATAACATTTATCACTTAATTACCAAATCGTTTTCCTATACTAAGGGTATTCATTTGATAAGACATGAGATACCAAATCAAATTATTAATGATTAATAAAATCATTTAACTAAAAATAATAGTCACACTAACCAGGGACTTCACGTAGTCCAATGGTAGGCGATACATCCCAATCGCACTTTGGTTGTGGGTTCGATTCCCACAGCTTTGTCCGACGCGACGGGTTGTCACACGGTTTGCGTGTTGTCCTTTTTCAAAAACTATATTTTATAACATTACCAAAATGAGATAAATTATTTAAAATAACCATAACATAATTTAACCACAAATCTTATCTCATACCTTGCATTTTCATCCCAAATTATAATAACTTATAATTGCCTCAAACCCAACGATCAAATAAAACCAAGTAGTTATTTATAACTATATCCACAAGAGAAAAGATAATTCTTCCTCAAATATCATTCTCACATGGAAAACTGCAGGGTTAAAAAAATACAAGAGAAAATTATTCCAATGTAAACCCATCAACAAGGAGCACTAATACTTTTTAAACATTTCTCCAACCATTTATTTCCACATAGATTCTTCTTTGTTAAAGAAAATATCCTATAGAATAGGGCATTCACTTGGGTAATGGCTAGGTCCCCAACATTTACGACAAATGACTATAAATGGACTCTTGAGACCATTTTTATCTTCTTCCATAGTACTCTTCATTTTTCTTCGGCAATTCTTCACTTTATGTCCTTCCTTCCCGCATGTAAAGCATTTCTTTGTCCCATTGAGACACTTTCCTGGGTGTCTCCTTCCACATTTCCTGCATGATGAAAATTGAGGATTCCTTTCTCCATGGTCTCCACTGCTGGAGCTCTTATCATTCATCACCTTTCTCTTCTTTGTTGAGTCCAGGAATTGGTTAATATATATATTGTTGATCATATTTTTGGAAAATTGATTTGGCATAAAGATGATAGCTTTTACGCCTATCAACATTCCATTTTGTTGCTCATTTCCTCCACTGTTCCCACCTTTTACATCATTCTCAAAGTCACTATAACTTCCTTGGAATCCATCCATTGACTAAAACCAGAAAGCATTGTGTGAGTAACAGTAGTCATAAAATCATTTAGAGATTAACATGTCACCATATTCTCAATTTGAAACACATTAGGATTAACCAAGGTTATTTACTCTTATCTTATATATTTAATAATTCAAATCGGTTAGTAAAGAAAATGTAAATTATCCTAAGCATACCCCCGGGAGTGTCGTAACCAAGAGTGCAACAAGGCCCATTGTAGTTCACCAGTTCTCGTTCAAGTCTAGCTCAAAACATTGTTTTCAGGTTTTACCACTAGGTACTTCTGTGCCAGAGCCTCCTCTACCTGCTCATATCTAGACATGGATGTATTGCTCGAAAAACTCACAAAATCTCTACAATACCAAAATTCTAGGAAGTTTTTCTATACTAATCCTCAAAGTTCATCTTAGGTCTACGTGCTCTAATCAGAGTTTATCTAAATCTAGATTCCAAGGTTTGTACTAAACTTCCTATGATACCAACTGTAACGCCTCGACCCTAGATACCCAGAGTCGGTGCATTATTACATAACATTGGCATGATCACAAAGGATCATGTCTCGAAAGACCGATTAGTTTAGTAGTCTTGGAAACACTAGATATATTCATAAGTCTTACATTACATCATAAGGTAAAAAAACTACAACAAAATATTGTCTTCATATCCCCTCATACAATCCCTGCAGATCATTCATAAATTACTTCTTCACATCCTGGAAAAAATAAAACATTGAAAGGGGTGAGCTCAGATGCTCAGTAAGGATAACAATATAGCAGAAGATTTTATAGATAATCATAAACACTTAAAGCAATTTATAACTAAAAAAAAGCCTTTTAAACTTGAACATCAGCATAATATGGAAATGATAAAATAAAATAAGGCCATTTAATTGTTCACATGGATATTCTACTAGTCGAACAATCACATGCAATATCAATAACAACTTTCATAATGATGGAATGCATAATGCCAGACTATCATAACCACATAGCCAAGGCCTCATGCCAAGAATAAAATAATATTTTGCCAAGGACTTGTGCCAAGACACTAGTTTGTCTCATGAGAGATACCGATGGATAGATGAGCTATAGAGGGATCCACCCGCCACTTACTAAGTCCAATACATTCCTCATATGAAAAGTTTTAAACATAACATAAACATTCGTATTAAAATAAGCATACGAAAAGTCAATACTTTATCCACAAACCATGAATGGTATAAAAATAGCACATCCACAGTCAAACATAACACATTCGATACAATATGAAAGATTGTATTGTATCATATTAACCTCAATCGAGAATAATGAAGGATATTGACATAGATGAAAATAATCATCAAAACTATTTGAGAGAAATATCCCCATTTTTCTTGAAATCATTTAAAAGTCACACTATTTGTCAAAAAACCATTTAAAAATAGATTTTTGAATCAAAGTGTCCCATAAAACATTGAAACTTTTAAAAAGATTTTTAATTTTAAAACAATAATGTCCATATAAATAAATCCATAAAACCATTTTTTAAAACATGGACATTAATGAGCAAGATTTAGAAGAAGAAGTCTTTAAAATATTTAAAAATGGTATTTTAGTTAGAGTTTCTAACCAAAAGAGAGACACATGAATACAAATAATTGAGGTAATAAGAACATTTTAATATCATGAGAATAAAGGGATTCATGATATACTATGTCAAAGTACATTATATACACCACATAAAAGTGATTTGGTGTATAACACCAAAGAAGTCTCAATGGAATGTAAATTGAGATGAAATCTCTCATAAAGGCCATATCATTAGGTTGAGGATAAATAAACGACATAGTTATGTGTGAAAAATATAAATACACTAAATATTATTGGATATTCAGTGTAAAAAAATCAAAGTACATTAACACATAATCTTGTAAAAACAACACCAATGAATTGGATGTTTAACTCAACAAATGGAGAATGAGTTAAAATTACTCTTATCAAATTCATATCGATGACTTGAGAAATTATCAATGGAGTGATTATGTGTATCAAAAGTTTATCCACCGAAAAGGGGAGTGGAAATTATGACATAAGCAAATGAATAGTGATTCCACACATAATCTCGGAGTAAAATAATCATTGAAATTTTCGTAAAGCCAAATAAATGGAAATTGAAATTTCAAATTCCCTTATCTATTAGCTAACTTATGAAACATACACACATGAAAGAAGGATCATACAATAATTATTTAAATACCCATATATTAAAGTATATTACACAATGAATAAAATCATGGGTAGTACACATACACCACATGCAATAAATAAGTGGTGAACAATGGAATTCTCACGAAATTAATAGTGAGATAAGAAACCCCTTAATTTGTACTTTTTCATTGGTATACGGTAGGTTAACCTCATGTATAATGGTTAAATAATTGTTATTGATTTATACAAGAATCATTTACATTAATATGATATCATATATGATCTTTTAACATTGATTTGTTAATAATATCTTAGTATTATCGTCATTTCGGGTGTTAACTTAATCGTTTTCCTTTATATTATTTGTTATGTAAGCCATGTTTGTTATGGATAGGTTGTATATTATTCATATCCAGAATTATATCAAGTCCTTAAACATTATTTTTAAATCATCAAATTATAATTATACTTTAATGGATATGATGGAGAATGAATCTCATCGCTTTCGTGGAGACGGTAGTCCGTACGTACGCACGAGCAACAATATCATTCTTTTGATGTTAAAATAATATATAATTGGATGGTATATCTTATAGAAAGAATAATTATCATGTTATATTTATTATTTACATGAATTACACATCATTATTATGCCCATCTAAATAATAATTTATTTAATGACAATTACACCACGACATGGAGACGGTAAGCCGTACGTACGTACGTATGGTGAAATGTCATTCAAAGGATGGATAGAATACTGAATATGGTTGTACCATATTTATAATAATATTATAGTATATAGGATATACTGTATTAATTATTTTAGAATGGGAATAACAAAGGAAGAAGAATTTTAAGAAGAAAATAATTTGAAAAAGGGTGGTAAAAACATTACATCTTCTTCGGGTTCTTCCTTTTGATTTGATCAAAAGGGCTCCGTAGGTTGTCTTTCTGATCAAACTAAGGACTCTAGTTTGTAGTGAGGGATGTTTAGAGAGTATTTGGGCAAGGTTTGGCAGAAAAAAAAGGCTTTTAAGGTGTGATGTAATGAGAAGGGGAGTGCCCTTTTATAAGAGGGGTGAGGGGCACCTTGGGAAAAGATGGAAATATTATTTTATAATAAATTCATATTCGGTTTCTAATAGCTCCAAAGTAGATTATTTAAAATTTAAGGTGGGGATAGGTCGAAAAACACTCAAATAATATAATTTAGACAGGTTTGGGTCATTATATTAACCTTATCTTTAAGTATTAACTCTTAGTTAATTAGTTTCACTTTTACAATGTCTCTTTGTATTTTTATATTATATGGTTAATAAACTTACTATATACATCCAAGAGACCCCAATGTGGTCCATTAATGATACAAATATCATGAAATAAGTCTCTTGGCCGAACCTAAAATTTTTATGAATTTAATATCAATTAATAATATAATATTTATTTAAAAAACCCTTTTATGTCAATTTTGACACTATTCAATAATTGATTTTTGTGAAACTCATAACAGAATGATTACTTAGAAAATAGTCAATTAACTCAATCCTAATATGTCATATTATCCTAGAAAATTAGTTTACTTAAATAAAAGTCTCCAATTATATTTATTTGGGAATTTATAATATCAATTATTTTAATTTTTCACTATTATGGTAATTACTGCATCATCATTTTGTCATAAATAAATTAAATTATTTAATGTCAAAAAATTATAAATAAAATATCATTATGTAGGAAATATTTTTATATTTCTAATGAAAACTTATAATCGAATTTATCTTTTATGTAACCCTATATTAAAAATATTTTAGTAAATAAACATTGATTTTAACTCTTTTAACTCTTCTTTTAATTAAATAATAATAAATGTCCTAATCTAATCCATGTGGACATAAATGATAATATTTTATTCCTAAGGTGTTTTTTGGTCGAGATACACTTGTCCAATAGAATTAGGACATGTGTTAGGGTAATATTAATATCCTTTTTACCCTTAATTACCCTATTTACTTTTAACCGTGGTAAATAAAAGTAAAAAGTTACTATTCACCAAAAAAAATTCATCTCAATGAACCACATTTTACTCCTTGAAATTAACCGTGTCTCTCAGATTTTTAAAATTCCACTCAAAAAAGCGGTAAAATTACGTTTTATGAAAAATTCAGTTTTTTAACTACCACTTAGTGGTTTCACTATTCATCAAAAAATGAATGTTTCCTGAAAAATACTAAAAATTAGGCCTAAGCTATATTTAATATTATGAATTCAAAAATGATGTATATTTTACCAAATTCAAAACATATCAGTTGCATTAATTAATTTAAAAATTAATTCTCGTCGTCAAAACAAATAGCGTGTTTTTAAGAGATAATAACTATCAAAAGATTGAAACTTGTTTATGTCTGGTTTAAATGTGAAATCTCATCCAATGACCACAATTGTATTAAATGGTAAAAATATATTCTAAATATACTTTAAAACCACTCAAATTAATAATTTATCACTATTAATTATTTCGATTAAAAAGGTTGTTTTTAATTAAAATTTAGTAATTTTCACTATTCATCACAATATGAAAGTTTTCTGAAAAGTACCAAAATTTCACCCTAAGCTAATTTCGATATTACGAATTCAAAACTGAATTCCATTTAAAATGATAAAATTTAGAAAATTTCAAAAAGTAGATATTACTATTCATAACGGCTAGTTTGATTGGTTGTGGTGTGTTAGAATCTCGAAGTTGCGTACAATGCACGCCATTGCATTATTCAAAATGAAACGTACCTTGGAAGCTTGGGATGTTACAATAATAAACCCTAAAGAACCAAATTAAACTCTAAAGAACACTAAAAACCCCAAAGAACCAAAAAAATGCTAAACCACATTATATAAACCTTAAAAATCACCACAATACCCAAACAACCCTAAAACACACTAATAAACTCTAAAAACCCCTATCAATCCCAAAAAAACAAATAAACCCATAAAACCCCCAAAAAACCATTAAAAATCCATCAGATGCCATAAAAAACCATAAACACCTGTTAACAACCCTTAAAAACCCTAAAAACACTACAAACCATAAACAACCATTAAAACCCTAAAAAAGTCTTCAAATAGATAAATAAAACCTAAAAACATTACATAAACCCAAAAAAATGCAACAAAACCCTAAAAATGCAACATAAACCAAAAAACACAACATAATCCCAAAAAACTCTACATAAACCCTGAAAGCACTACATAACCCCTAGAACTGTAACATAAACCCTAAAGCATACAACATAAACCCTAAAAAATGCCACATAAACATTAAAAAACATTACATAAACCCTAAAAAATGCAACACAAATGCTACATCACCCCTCAAAACGCTACATAAACCCAGAAAACCCAACATAAACCCTAAAAAATGCTACATAATACCTAAACCCTAAACACGCTACATGAACCCTATAAACGTTACATAAACACTAAAAATGATACATAAAATCTAAAACCTCTAACTAAACCCTAAAAATTCTACATAAACAATAAATATGCTACCTAAACTCTAACACCGCTACACAAACCCTAAAAAATTCTAAATAAACACGAAAAACACATCATAACCCTCAAAAATATTAAACCCTAATATACCATAATATAAAAATATAAACCCTAATAAACCCCTCATAAACTCCTAATAAACTCTAATAATCCCTAAAAACACCTTATAATCCCTAAAAACCCTATGAAACTTTACTCAATGCTAATGAAACCCGAAAAATACATAATAAATTGTAATAAATGATAATAAAACCTAATAAACCCTAAAAACATGTTAAGAAAACCTAAAAAACACTAACCAACCCTAATAGACACTAATAGACACTAATAAACCCTAATAAACCCCAAAAAACGCCTAAAAACCCTAATAAACCATAAATAAATCCAAATAAACCCTACTCAACCCAAAAAACCTTAACACACCATAGTAACCCCTAATAATACCCTACAAAACCCTAGTAAAGAAAAAAAATGCTAGTATACCTTAAAAATCCCTATAAACCCTGATAAACTCTAATATAACCTAATAAACCCTAAAAAGCTCACAAATAATAAAAAAAACAATCACAAACAAAAAAATGCACTAGATTACTTAAAAAGACCTAAAAAGAATAATATATCCTAATAAAGACAGAAAACGCTAATATACCTTAAAAATCCCTAAAACCCCTAATAAACCATAATAAACTCTAATATAACCTAAGAAACCCTAAAAATGCACACAAACAAAAACAAAATTCTTAGAAACAATAAAAACATGCTATATTATCTAAAAAGGCCTAACAAACACTAATATATCCTAATAAAACAAAAAAACTAATAAACCCCTAACAAATCCTAATAAACCCTAAAAATCCCAAATAAACCCTAATAAAAACTAATAAACCCTAACAAAATCATAAAAAACCCTACAAATACCTTCTCAACCCTAATAAACCTTGACACACCATAATTAAACCCAATAAAACCCAACCAAACCCCAATTAACAAAAAAACGCAAACAACCCATTAAAAAGCCCTATATAACCTAATAAACTATAATAAATTCTAATAAAACCTAATAAACCATAAAAAATGCTCAAAAACACTAAAAACACGCTAATAAAACATAAAAATTCCAAACAACAGCTCATATATATTAACAAAAAATAAAAAACCCTCATATACCCTAATAAAAACAGTATCAAACCCTAGTAAACCCTAAAAATCCCTAACAAACCCTAATAAACCCTACACAACCCTAATAAACCCTAATAAAAGCCTAAAGTTACCTACTCAACCCTAATAAAACCCTAAAAATACCTAGTCAACCCAAATAAACCTTAACTCACCATAATAAACCATAATAAACCCCACTAAACCCTGAAAAACGCAAATATACCATTAAAAAGCCCTAAAACACCTAATTAATGCTAATAAAACCAAACAAAGCTTAAAAGCGCTAATAAACCCAAATAAACACTACAAAACCCTAAAAACCCCTAATATAGCCTCTTAAAATTTAATAAACCATAATGAACCATAATAAACCCTAATAAATCCTAAACATATCCAAATATACCATAATATACCATACTACACCCTAATAAATCCAACTCGATCCTAATAAAACCCTAAAAATACCTTATAAACCCTAATAAAACTTGACATCCCATAATAAACCCTAAAAAAATCCTATTAATCCCCTAAAAACCCTAAAAAATGCTAATATATCATTAAAAACACTAAAACCCTAACAAACCATAATAAATGTTAATATCACCTAAAAATACTAAAAAATGATAATAAACCCTAAAAATACCTCTAATAATAATAATAGTAATAACGCACGTACATGTGCATATAAATGTGCATGGTTTAAATAATAAATAATCACGCATGTACATGTGCATATGCCTACACATTTGCATGTGAATGATAATAAATAATAACGAATAAATAATTACGCATTTGAATTTCATGTGTATGTGCATGTGCATTTGAATGATAATAAATAATAAATAATAATGCACATACAAGTGTATGTTCCTGTGCATGTCCATGTGCATGGTAATTAACAATAAATAATAACCAAGTCCACATGGATGTGCATTTGAATGTGAATGATAATAAATAATAAATAATAACACATGTGATAATAGAATAACACACGTGCAATGCGTGTGCACACTACTACAAAAACGACCTTTATCAGCACTAGAAAAGTGCATTAATAGCGCTAAAAAACGCTTTTAATCGAGTCGAGGATGTAGGGGGGGTCCCTTTTATCGGCATTTAGAAAAGTGCTGATAAATGAACCTTCTATCAGTGCTAAAAAAAGAGCTAATAAAAGACCCCTTTTTCAGTGCTTTTTTGAACGCTGATAAAAGTCAAAAAAAAATAAAAAAAGTTAAATATATAATGCGGGGGTGGAGCTTTTAACAGCGCTTAAACCCCCCCCCCCCCATCAGCACTAGGCGGACCCCCTCAACCTCTCTCGTGCACTTCCCTTCATGCACATCCCCCACACGCGCACACCTCCTTGCTTCCACCCGAACTCGAACCCGTGACCTCCCCCCTAGCGTGCCTGCACCTTTACCACTAAGCCATTTCGTTTTTTCTCTATTTAATGATATATCTATTTATTTACATGAATTGTTATATATATTCGTATATTAATATAGATTCATATTAATATAAATATATCTAATTATATTAATACATATATATATTTATTTATTTGTATAAACCCAAAATACACTACATAAACACTACAAACATTACATAAACCACAGAACTGTAACATAAACCCTAAAAAACACAACATAAACTCTAAAAAATGCAACATAAACATTAAAAAACTCTACATAAAACCTAAAAACACAATATAAACTCTAAAAACACTCAATGAACCCTAAAAACATCACATAAACCCAAAAAAATGCAACATAAATGCTACATCACCACTAAAAATGCTACATAAACTCAGAAAATGCAACATAAACCCTAAAAAATGCTACATAAAACATAAACCTTAAACACGCTACAGAAACCCTAAAAATGTTACATAAACCCTAAAAATGATACATAAAATCTAAACCACTAACTAAACCCTAAATACGCTACATAAACACTAAAAATGCTACATAAACTCTTAAAACTCTACAAAACCCCCCAAAAAATGCTACAAAAATCCTAAAGATGCTTTAAAACCCTCAAAAATATTAAATCCTAATATAACATAAAATAAAAATTTAAACCCTAATAAACCCCTAATAAACTCTAATAATCCCTAAAAACACCTTATAATCCCTAAAATACTAAGAAAATCTACTCAACCCTAATAAAACCCCAAAAATACCTAATAAACCATAATAAATGATAATAAAACCTAATAAACCCTAAAAACACGTCAAGAAAGCCTAAACAACCATAACCAACCCTAATAGACACTAAAAAACACTAATAAACCCTAATAAACCCCAAAAAACCCTTAAAAGCCCAAATAGACCATAATTAAATCCAAATATACCCTACTCAACCCTAACAATCCTTAACACACCATAATAACCCCTAATAAAATCCTAAAAAACCCTAATAAAGAAAAAAATGCAAGTATACCTTAAAAAATCCCTAAAAACCCAGATAAAATCTGATATAACCTAATAAACCCTAAAAATGCTCACAAACAACTAAAAAACGATCACAATCAATAAAAAAACTCTATATTACCTAAAAAAACCTAAAAACACTAATATAACCTAATAAAGACAAAAAATTCCTATATACCTTAAAAATATCTAGAAACCAAAATAAACCATAATAAACTCTAATATATCCAAAGAAACAATAAATTTCTCACAAATAAAAACAAAACTCTCAAAAAATAAATAAAAACATTCTATATTATCTAAAAATACCTAACAAACACTAATATAACCTAATAAAACAAAAAAACTAATAATCTCCTAAGAAACCCTAATAAACCCTAAAAACCCCGAATAAACCCTAATAAAAAAGAATAAATCCTAATAAAACCCTAAAAATACCTTCTCAACCAAAATAAACTTTGACACACCATAACAAAACCTAATAAAACCCAACTAAACCACAATAAACAAAAAATGCAAATAAACCAACAAAATGCCCTAGAAACCCTAGTAAACCATAATAAATTCAAATAAAAGCTAATGAACCATTAAATGTGTCAGAAACACTAAAAAACGTTAATAAAATCTAAAAATTCATAACAGCCCCTCCTACATAATAATAAAAACTAAAAAACACTCATATACCCTAATAAAAACACTAACAAAACCTATTAAGCCCTAAAAATCCCTAACAAACCCTAATAAAGTGTACTGAACCATAATAAACCCTAATAAAACCTTAAAGATACCGACTCAACCCTAATAAAACCCTGAAAATACATACTCAAGCCTAATAAACCTTAACACACCATTATAAACAATAATACACCTCACTAAACCCTAAAAAACGCAAATATACCATTAAAAATCCCTAAACCCCTAATAAATTCTAATAAAACATAACAAATCTTAAAAGCGCTAATAAACCCGAATAAACACAACTAAACACTAAAAATCCTAATATACCCTCTTAAAATTTAATAAACTATAATAAACCATAATAAACCCTAATAAATCCTTAACATACCAAATATACAATAAGATACCATAATCTGCCATAATAAACCCAACTCAATCTTAATAAAAACCTAAAAATACCTAATAAACCCTAATAAACCTTGACACACCATAATAAACCCTAATAAAATCCTAATAACCCCCTCCAAACCCTAAAAAACACTAATATACCATTAAAAACCCGAAAACCCTAACAAACCATAATAAATGTTAATAACACCTAAAAATCCTAAAAAATGATAGCAAACCCTAAAAATTCCTTTAATAATAATTGTAGTAATAACGCACATGGATGTTCATATGCATGTGTATGGTTTAAATAATAAATCATAACACACGTGCTTGTGCATATGCCTGCGCATTTGCATGTGAATGATAATAAATAATAAATTATAAATAATAATGCATGTGAATTGCATGTGTATGTGCATGTGTATGTGAATGATAATAAATAATAAATAATTACGCACATTCAAGTGCATGTGCATGTGCATATGTATGTGCATGTGCATGGTAATAAACAATAAATAATAACCAAGTCCACATGAATGTGTATTTTTATGTGTATGATAATAAATAATAAATAATAACACACATGATAATAGAATAACGCACGTGCATTTCATGTGAACATGCATTAGAATAAATAATAATAACACATGTGATAATAGAATAACGCAAGTGCATTGCATTTTCATGTGCATGATAATAAATAATATATAATAACACATGTGCATGTACATTTACATGTAATGATAATGATAATGACGCATGCACGTGCATGGTACTAAATAATAAATAACAATGTATGTGCATGTGCATTTGTATTTGATGATACAAACAAAAACAACCAGAATAATAATAATAATAATAATAATAATAATTGAATAACTCCAGTGCATTTCATGTGCACGTACGTAGTAGTAAATAAATAATAAATAATAAATAATGCACATGCATGTGCATGTGCAATTACATTTGATGATAATATCAATAATACTAATTGTAATAATAATAATAATAATAATAATAATAATGCACGTGCATGGTAATAAATAATAATTAACAATGCACATGCTTGTGCATTTGCATGTGATAATGATAATAATAATGATAATGATAGTAGCAATAATAATAATAATAATAATAATAAAAGAATAATACAAGTGCATTGCATATTCACGTACATGGTAATAAATAATAAATAATAATGCACGTGAATCTACATTTGCATGTGATGATAGTAATAATAACAGTAGTAGTAATAATAGTATTAGTGGTGGGGATAATAGTAGTAGTACTAATGCACATGATAATAGAATATTGCATGTGCATTACGTGTGCATGTGTATGGTAATAAATAATAAATCTTATGCATTTCATTTTCAAGTGATGATGATGATGATAATAATAATAATAATATTATTATTATTATTACTAACAACGCATGTGATAATATAATAATGCACGTTCATTGAATGTGCATGTATGTGCATTTGGATGTGCATTTGCATGCGATGACAATAACAACAACAACAACAACAATGAGAAATGGGGAGGCAGCGATGCTGTCCACGGGCGAACATGAACGAAACCCTAATCTCAATGATCAAAAGGGGGTCCTGAATGCCATATCCTTCACAGAAGTTGTCGTGGGTTGTGCCACTCACGCGGAATCAAAGACCTCTAACAGTATTGCTCCAAAAAAATATAGACATCAAGGTCTATCGGTGATTTCATTCTCCAACGATGAGGTACACATACTCTCTTCTGATCTTTGATTTGTTCTCATTGGTAATTTTTTCAAGCGGTGAACTTCACTTGTGTTTCTGTGCAAAACCATTGATAGTATAGGCTTCACAAATTTTCATATTAGACTACTGAATTCGTGGCATGTTTGTTTTCGTTGTTCCATGGAGAATGACTATTATCAATTCTGAACCCGTGGTTATTGGACTTTTGGGGGATCTATTATGAAAGTCTTCAAGTGGACACCGGATTTTGTTGTCGGTTCCGAACCCCCCATCATTCCAATATGGATTGGTTTCCCTGGGTTACCTCTTCATATATTCAAAAAGAATGCTTTATTTCCCATTTCTAAACTATTCAGAAACCCAATTAGGTTAGAAACCACCACTTTGACTCTGTCATGACCTTCAATCACAATTATTTGTACTGAAGTTGACATCTCCCATGAATTGGCATCATTTTTTTGGAATCAAAATGGCCACAATGGGTTTTTTCAAGAGGTTGTGTTTGAAAATGTTCCAGATTACTATAAAAAATGTTCTAGAATTGGCCATCTTATGAAATATTGTGAGGATAAAAAGGATACATCCTCCTATCCCCCACATTTCAAGTCAATTTGGGTGGAAAATACTACTACAAAGAGCACTAATGATAAACCTGTTGAGAGCAGCAATGTTTTAACTTCCACAGCTATTTCTAATACTACTCTTGAGAAATCTACTCCGGATGTTAATTCTCTTAATATTGAGACCAGAGCAGCTATTGAGGAGGGTGAACCCTCTAATGTTAAACCTGTTCTGGATCAAATCCCGAAATCATGCCCTATACAACCTCACTGCACACCCTTTCAGGAGGCTAAAGATAAAGCTACTCAAATTGAGGAGGATTTCGTAAAATCCATCTCTAGAAAAGGAAAAAAAATCATGGATGCTGATGGATTAATCACTCCCATTCCCAAAAAAATGAAGAAACAAAGGGACCACTCTAACGTTGAATGAACAATTGTGACAAGATCACTCGATTCTTCCCAAAAGGATAACACTGAAACTACAACATCAGCAAGTGCGGTTGATCTGACTGCGGTCACTTTTGATGCTTCATGGGAAATTGTTCTAGATTTTCCTATGAAGATTAATGTTGATCATATTTTACCTCATGAGGGGAATCTGAATAAATACTTGGACTAGATTGTTGAAATAGATTATCAAAGGCTCAGAAATGGTGAAATCTCGGTGGATACTTATCTCAACATCAAATGATGAGTGTTTAATAAGAAGTTGGTGAAAGTGTCCAAACAAACTCTAAAATTTATTATCAGTGTTGCTTTGTTTTTTGACTGCCTTCTACTTTTATATCATGGTCATGCCTTTATGTTTCCTTTCATGGATGTTGTTGCTTCATATTTTGAGGTCCTGGATATTTCTCAAAGTTAATGCAATTTTGCACGACACGTTTCTTTCTTGGAGGTTCAATGCATGGACTCTCCATGGCTTGCTTATTGTGTCCTGTTGATGTTTTTGTAGGAACTGGAGTGGATTGAACGAGATAACTTGGATGGATCCCTCTTGAAGTTGATGTCTTTCCTACATGAGGTGATCTTTTACTTAAGGCAAGGTTTGTGCCTATTTGCTTCTTTGAGAACTGTTGATCGACCTTTATTACTACATCATAATGTATCTATTTCAATTTTGAGATGATGTAAACTCATTGCACCAAAAACATGCATTGTAACTCTTTTTATTTAATAAATCTCTTTTGGGTGCAAATTGGGTGACCAATTTATTTCACCACTTGTCTTAAAAAAACAACAACAACCACAATTATAATAATAACAATAATAATAGCAACGCATGCGATAATAAAATAACTTGTGTGCATTGCATGTGCACGTTCATGGTAATAAAAATATAATAATAACGCATGTGCATGTGAATTTTCATTTTCATGAGATGGTGATAATAATAATAATTGCAGTAATAATAAGTTAAAGTTGTTTAAAAAACAGTAAACCTGACAAAAGTGCTAGAAATGGTGTCTCGAAAATCCTAAAAAATCATAGAGTCATTAATAAATGAATAACATAAATTTCAGGTGTCCATTTCCACTCCTTGAATAGTCAAAATAAATCTCATGGAATTATCTACGATAAAAACAGGTGTCGGAGACCGAACAGACACACAGATCAGAAGTTATGACCGTTTTAAGAAAAATTTTACAGGGATCTGGTCACAGAAATGGAGTTTTGGAGGCATTATGATGGTTTTTTGGGATTTTAGGGTCCCAAACATGAATTTAACTTTTTTCAAGATATCCTTCTTCATATATATCATCGCTGAATTTGATTTGATATGTGGTGGAGCTCAAACAGACAACCGGAGTGAAAGTTATGGCCGTTTGAAGTTGAAACTTTTTTGGAGTGGTATAGCTAATATATCTTCTGTTTCTTTGATCTTATCATTGTTTCAATTAGACTTGGTCCTCACTCATCTCACGAGCTTTGATTTTACTTGTCACAATTCTCAAACAGACACCTGAAGGAGAAGTTATGCCTATTTTAGTGAGTTTTAGGTTTCTTAGGTTTTTAGGCTCTAGGAGGGTTTCTCAATTTAAAATGGAAATAACTTTTTCTACATGTGTTAATTATGGATCTACCACATATCAAATTGAATATTGTGAAATGATAAACACTATGGTAACCACTAAAACCCTTTTTTACATTCTTCAACACCCAAAAAGACCCAAAATCCCTTTGGATGGTCAAAAGAGAGGCTTCTGGTGTCTGTTTTGCAATAACTTTTTCTATGGGTGCCCGTTTTGCCTCTACCACATATCCAATCAAATCTTGAGACTAGGCCTACACTCATATAACCACTACATCACCTTATAACATCCCTGTTGGCCCAAAAAGGTACTTAAACCCTCCAAAAGCCCATAACTTCTACTCTGGAAGTCTGTTTTGCCTCTACCATATGTCAAATAAAAGCTTTCGACTATATCTACCCATCTGTGACCAATAGGAACACCTTATCACGTTCTCAAAGATTAAAAAGGTCCTTAATTTCTCCAAATGACAATAACTTATGCTCTAGATATCTGTTTCACCTCTACCACATATCAAATTGAAGCTTGTGACTAGCTCTACACATCTGTGACAACCATGAACAACAACGTAACCCTAACAAACCATTAATAACCTCATAAACACTAAATCCCATTAAAAACCATGAAACACCCAAAAAACCCTAAAAAATTCTAACAAATTCTAACAAACCCTAAAAAAACCTTAACAAACCCAAACAAACCCTAACAAACCCCAAAAAACCTAAAAAACATAACAAACCCTAAAAAACCCTAAAAACTCTAACAAGCCCTAACAAACCCCAAGAAGCACTAAGAAACCCCAAAAAACACAAAAAACCTGAAGAAACCCTAAAAATCCCCTAAGAAACCATACGAAAACCTAACATAACCATAAAAGGCCTAAAAACCCTAAAAACCCTAAGCAAACATAAGAAACACTAACACACCCTTAGAAACCCTAACACACCCTTTGAAACCCTAACACACCCTTAGAAACCATACCACACATTTAGAAACTGCAACACACTGATAGAAACCCTAACACAACCTTAGAAACCATATCACACCCTTAGAAACCCTGACCCACCCATAAAAACCCAAACCCACCATTAGAAACCCTAACATGCCCTTAAAAACCCAAACAAACCCTTAGACACCCTAAATCAATCTAATAAGAACTAATAAATCCTAACAAACCCTACCAACCAATAATAATCCATAATAAACCCTAATAAACCCTAAATCCCACTATTAAACCCTCATAAACATGAATATATCCTAACAAACCCTAAAAACCCTATTAGACCCCAATAAAAGCTACAAAATACCTTAAAACCCAAATTTACAACAAAAATGCTATTAAACCATTAAAAATGCTAATATTCACAAAAAAACCCTAAAAAACCTGGCAAAACCTGACAAAACCCTAAAAAACCATAAAAACCAAAAAAACCCTAAAAACCCTAAAAAAACCTAAAAAACACTAAAAACCCTAAAAATCCCTAAACCCCCTAAAAACAAAAAAAACAAGGAAAACCTGAAAACAAACCTAAAAAACCCTAAAAAACCTCAAAAAACCCCAAAAAAACCCTAAAAAACCTCAAACCCACTAAAAACGCTAAAAACCCTAAAATGCCTAAAAATGCCTAACAAAACCCTAAACAACCCAATGAAACTCTTAAAACCCCTAAAAAAGATTATAAACCCTAGAAAAAACTATTAATGCCTACAAAAGCCCAATAAAACTCTAATATAAAATAAAAAATGCTAATAAATAGTAACAAATCCTAAAGAACACTAATAAACCCAAAGGAACCCTAATAAACCCTATAGAACGATATTAAACTTAAAAAAACACTAATAAATCCTAAAGAACCCAAAAAATGCTAAACACATTATATAAACCCTAAAAACCACTATAATACCCAAACAAACCCTAAAACACACTAAAAAACCCTCACAACCCCAATCAATCCTAAAAAAACAAATAATCCCATAACCCCCCCCCCCAACCATTAAAAAGCCATCAGATACCATAAAAACATTAGACACCCGTTTATAACCCTTAAAAACCCTAAAAACACTATAAACCATAAAAACCATTAAAACCCTAAAAGGGCTTCAAATAGATACAAAAACCCTAAAAAAGTTACTTAAACACTAAAAAATGAAACACAAACCCTAAAAACACAACATAAACAAAAAAACACAACATAAACCCAAAAAACACTACATAAACCCAAAAATCACTACAAAAACCCTATAATTGTAACATAAAAACTAAACAACACTATTTCCCTCTAGAATTGTGGATGATCTCATTGATTTAAGATTAAAACATTCCAAACGGTTTCTAACAGGTTTGTTCGTAGAACCGGAAACATCCAATGATTCCATATCCATTTGAACCTACTTTCCAAAGGTAGGCGCTCATTAGTTGTGGACTGATGGGGCTTAGGAATTTGCATTGGTCGAGAGGATGGGAGGTCGGACTCATCACACCTTTTTGTGGGGAATTATTGTCTACTCCGGGACTCTCTTTATAGAGTTAAGTTATGTTCGTGAATACTTTTTACATTACCAAGTATAAAAGGAGCATTCCTTTAGATCTGACAATCAATGATTGATATGTAGGAAATTTATAGAATCTTTTATATGTATTCTAGGTTCCTCATCTATATAGAATCATCTATATTTGTTAGAGATTCTTAGTCAATGGTATCCTTTGATACATAAAAGTATCTTGGTCATTATGATGATCATACTAGTTTTAAAGCCACTCTGTGGGGCACTTGAAGTTTATTGTCATTCAGAAGGACATTGATTATTTTAGAGTTGGGATCGTACCCGCAGATGGGCTACCTACGTATCCTTTGTTTTGGAAAAGGAATCAGAACCCACGTAGTTCGAGTAAGGGAGTATGATTCTTATGCATGATTGATTCCTCAAAGAAAGATGTCAGGATTACTTTTACACTCTAAGCTCACGTGAGTCATGATCGGGGTGAGAAACAAGAGGTATTGATGAAACCATACAATTTTTCCATGAAAGATGCAATAATGTGGGGCTTATGTGTGTATGAATACCCAAATAGATGAGGATTAAGATTTACTTCAGGGAAAAAATCTAGGAACAGGGTCCATAAAGGTATATGTGCTTCATGGAGATTTGGATACACTAATCTTGTGGCTTACTCCTAAGGAAGATGTCCAAGTTAGGAGGGGACTTATGATTGGGTTTTACTCTGGAGAAGGAATCCCAGATCAAAAGGAAATTAAGACTAGTTAAGAGAGATTAAGGCTGGGGCTTACTCCTTAGAAGAAGGACCAGGTTAAGGGACTTGAAAAATTAAGGGACTTGGGGCTTACTCCTGAAGGGGATGCCCATATTTGAGACTGGGGCTTACTCTTGAAAAGGAAGCCCAGGTTAAGAGAATTATAGTTGGGGATTACTCCTAAGGAGGATGTCCATATTTGGGAATTTTAAGATTGGGGCTTACTCCTAAAAACGATGCCCATTTTAGGGGACTTGGGGATTACTCCTAATGAGGATGCCCAAAATTAATGGGAATTATGACTGGGACTTACTCCTAAAAAGGAGGCCTAGGTTAATGAGGACTTTGGGCTTAATCTTAAGGATGATGCCCATACTTGTGATCTTTGAGACTGGGGCTTACTCCTGAAAAGAAAGCCCAGGTTAAAGAGGACTCGGGGATTACTCCTAAGGAGGATGCCCAGATTTGAGAATTATGACTGGGGCTTATTCCTGAAAAGGAGGCCCAGGTTAAGAGGTTCTCTCATCTTAAATGATGAGGTTGAATGAATGAAATCTCAATCTTTAGTGACATAATGATGTGTAAATCACTAGGTTTTGAGAGATATTCCACAGAATTCCTTTCAGATAAGGAAGTTAATCAAGAAAACATGCCATAAATGGCTTGGAATAATGTATTGAAGGCTGAATCTTGAATAGGAGAGGTGGAATGGTATAAGAGGGGTTAAATGGGCAAGAAGGGAACCCAAAAAGGCAGGGGCATGCAAGTCCTGGTAGGCGCGCAGGTACTGCGTGGGTGCACAAGTCCTGGTCGCACAGGTATACCTACACGACACATGGGTACTTGCGCAATTATTAACCAGTAGGGTAAGACTTGGGTGATCCTTGACCAATTCCTTTAGAATTATCCTAAGGTACTTCCAAAAGAGAGGCGCTCAAGTTTTGGAGAAGAAGTAGGGCGGCACGTAAGTATTTTCATTTCCCTTAAGGGTAAAACACCTTAGGCGCACAAGTGTTAGTGAATTCTAACACTTAGACCTTACTCCCCTTGTTTAGACCTTCCATTCTAGGTAAAGAATTACCTTAGAAGTGTTCGGAAGACATGAATAAGAGACTTGGGCGTTCAGATCTCAATATCTGAATTCTAGAAAAATTCCTCTCAAAATGGGGGGCCCACCGTGGTTATTTATAGGCTGGAGAAGACCCCAGGTGGTAATCACCTAGGGCGCGCAAGTGACTTGCGCGACCAACTTCGGCACCCAAGTGTACTTGCGTGACCATTGTGGCGCGCAAGTATACTTGTGCGACCACTGTAGAACTTGTGTGACCCTTGCTCAATGTTCTTCTTATTCGTTCCTTTGTCCATTTTTTGATATTTTTCCAAAGGTTGAATCACTTTGAGCTAAGATATTCCCCTTTTCCAATCTTTAGACTTTGTGACGAAAGGAGCATCAACAAAAGTCCCCCCTTGGAGTTAGATCCAATATAAATGAGGATTTGACTCTGAGGAAATCGAGAATCAAAAGGAAATTGGGGCGCGCAAGGTATGGCGCACAAATGAGCTTAGGGCGCATAGGGTCTGGCACGCAGGGGTACTGCCTTGTCTATAAATAGAGGGCCCCATTTCCATACAAAGCATCTGGATCTTGCTTTTCCTTTGATATTGGCATGCAAGTTGACTCCCAACTCTAGCTTGTCTGCTCTTCTTAGTTCTTGAATCACGCTTCTGTTTCTTGTGTCGTGCTGCTGTTAAGGTATTTAGACTTTCACGGTGAAACCTGCGCGCCCAATACTTGCGCGACTGAAGGAGACTTGCGCGCCAACTATGGGACTTGTGTGACTTAATGTCACAGCCAATTTCTTCAAATCCTTCACAAATTTTATGAAAAATTAACATACTTTATGTGTTAATTACTCGACTTTTGTGCAGATCAAATAGCTCCAAAGAGAATCGGAACGGCTGATGAACTGGAAAGCAAGCGACTTGATGATATGATGAGCATCATTGGCCAAGATTACTATGATATCTGTGACAACACTATCCCAGATTTGGCTAAGTACTTGAAGAAATATCATCTTAACTTCCCACAGAGCATCTACCTTCCTCTTTATGGTCATGCTCATCTACAAGGAGTCAATGATACAGATGCAAAGAACTATATGCCTGATATGCAGCTGCACTACTACTCCTCTATTTCAGTTACGATGTGCATTAAGAGCAACAACAATGGTGTGAACTTTCAAATTTTTCTTCCAAGTCATTTCCTTGCAGATATGAAAATGGAAAACCCATGGGGTGAATTGTTTCCCGCTACTGGTTGGTGGAGAGAAGACAAACATGGAATTAGAAAAATATCTGAAAATAGTACTCTCTCCAAATGGCTCTTTAAATTCAATGATTCATTCCCAAATCCATGTATCCATCTTCTAATTCTCTTGGATAGAAACAGAGTCACTGTTTGATTAGCAGAAATTTTTCTCAAACCGCACTCGAGAACATTCTTTTACAATCGTTCCAAGAAGAGCTGGTATTACTGCATCTATTATTGTATCCAGGTGAATGAATGAATTCCAGTTGGTTGCTGATGAAGCATGGGATGCCTTAAATCAAATAAAGAGTTATGTTGAAAGTCTTTTGTAATTCCAGAAAAAAGAGAAGAGACTCCAGTCTATGGATATCCTTCTAACTCTTGTGCATCAATGAAAAACACTTTCATCTTCAATCATTTGTGCACGCATTTTCCTGCTACCTGCTTTAAATTTTACATAATCCAATGGTCCTAGTAATCATAGTTTGATTTTTACTAAGATTATTATAAATAACCCTACAAACATTGAATCTTTTAATTGCTCAATATTACCTAAATCATACAATATGTATGTTTAGTGAGCTAGAACTTGACTTTTATTCAGATTTCCTTTGTCTTTTGTGGGAAGTTTAAAGTCATGCATGTCAGACATAAAGAAACTAATGTTTAAGGTCAAAATATCTTTGACCGAATGAATTTGAATTGACTCAATTCTTTGAAAATTTATCTAAAAACATATTACCATACTCAAGTATGAGGGAAAATATGTAAAATATGACTTGAGAATATTTGAATCTGAGGAATGATATGAAAAAGATATAAATAGGCATTGGAAGAAGTAGTTCCCAAGAATGAAGTTACCATTATTTAACAAACCCGTTAGGGGGTTGAATTATGCAGGGCCACCTAAGGGCATTGGCTGCATAGTCAGATAAATAACATCTTTTAGCTGAAAAGTCCGTTATGTAGACAACTTATGAAAGGCCACCTAAGGGCACGTGCTGCATTGTCAGGAAAAAGAACTCTCAGAAATTTACTTTCATAATGCTAAAAAGCCAGTGAATGTTTATGGAGATTCAAATTTTCCAAAGTATAGAGTTTTCTATATGGAAAGAGGTACTTGAATATGGAGAAGATATTTCTAAACAAAATTATCGAAGAACTGGATGGATATCACTCCTATGAAGGTCTGACCCAAACGTAGGGAAGGAGAATATAAACCATAGACTTGAATACTTTCAGATCATGAGAAAGGATATGGTACAAATATGTTAAGGATGGTTATTTTTGCATATCCCTACATATTATCAAGACAAATAAAGACAAAAGAGGTTTTCCTTCCAAGAATAAAGTTACCACTATTTAACAAACCTGTTTGGGGGTTGAAATATGCAGGGGCACCTAAGGGCATTGGATGCATAGTCAAATAATAGCATCTTTTGGCTGATAGGTCCGTTATGTAGATTGTTTATGCAAGGCCGCCTAAGGGCACGTGCTGAATGGTCAAGCAAAATAACTCTCAGAAGTTTTACATTTTTGTGACTAGAAGTCAAGAAAAGGGTTATGAAGATCTGAAAGTATTTAAGGTTAGGATTATGACACATAAATATGGGTATTGTCCAATGTATGCAGAGATACAAAAATCAATGCTAACCATAATCATGTTCTGACTGGGTCCTGAATGGAAATGTTGGACTTCACTACGTATCCCATAAGGATGGGAATCAAGCCATACATAGTTCTTGAACTACAGTTTAACGTTGTGTGGGAAAAAAGGATTGGAGATATTAGTTTAGGGTCAAAGAGCTTGGACCATTATAAGAAATACACAGTATGTGTTTTCATGGGGACTTTTCAGCCAGGGGACTGAAAGAGGAATTTGGGGTTAGGACCAAAAGACTTGGGGCTGGATTAGAGGGACACTCGAACGTTCCTACGTATCCCATAAGGATGGGAATCAAGCCCACATAGTTCTAGAAATACCCTTTGTACAAATTTGGTTCGTACTTGTGAAGGGTGAAAAGGGACTTTAATGCAATGATGGTTTAACCCAAGATAAAAGGTTCGGGCATTTCCATGTATGCACGTAGTCTTTGGAATATAACATGATTGAAAATAAATGTAAATAATGATTCCATCTTAGGTGAGGGTATCAAAGAATATTGTAGTTTATTGTCATACTGGACAAAAGTGTTGTATAGTTTAACATCGTATAACAAGGACGAACGTGAACCAATGTAAAGATATTGATTCTGGGGGCGGTTTCATGAATCAACATCGGATGAGATGTAAGTGAACCGACATGAAGGGATTGGTTTTGGGCTTGAAAATTGGGAGGTTTCCTATATACCCAGCCTAGAAGGAAAGGATCAAAGTCCGTGTAGTTCAATTAAAAAATGAATTAGTGATCAAGTTGTCCTTGGGGACAATGATCTAAAAAAAGTGTTGGGACTTACACATGGTTAATAGCCTAGAGAGATTGTTTTGGTTGAAGTTTGCTCTAAGCTCACGTGAGTCATACTCGGTGTGAGAAACAAGAGGCAACAACAACCCAAATGATGCATAGTTTAATGTCACATAGGGAATATAAAGGGACTATGCAGTTTAAAGTCGTGCAGTTTGGAATATTGGTGCTGTATAGTTTAATGTCATGTAGCAGGGACAAAGTACAGTTTACTTTCATGTAGGACATATTAAAGGACTTTCTGTACAGTTTAGCGTCATGTAGTTAGGACGATGGGGATAATACAGTTTAATGTCATGTTGGAAAAAAGAGGACTGTGCAATTTAATGTCATGAAGTGAGGACAAAAGAGTACACCATTTAATGTCATGTTGGATGTATTAGGTACCTTTTCATAGTTTAACGTCCTTTTGGACGAAAAAGGGACGATACAGTTTAGCGTCATGTTTGACGTAAGTGCGAATAGTTTAAGGTCGTATGCATGGACCATTGGTTATGAAGTTTAACGTCTTGCTGGATGTAAGGGAATTCTATATAGTTTAACGTCTTATAGCAAGGATGATGAAGAGGGACAGATATTAACATCATGTTGGACGAAAGTGCGAATAGTTTAAGGTCATATGCATGGACCGTGGATGGTGAATTTTAACATCATGCTGGACGTAAGGGAAGTGCAAATATTTTAAGGTCATATGCATGGACCGTTGCTGTATTTTGTCTTCATAAAAAACATTTCTTCAGAAATCTAGAATTGGATGGAGAAGTGATGAGTTCATCATCCATTGAGATTAAAGAATGAGCTCCATTAGAGTAGACCTTATGTATTGAGTAAGGTCCTTCCCATTTTGGCTCGAGATTGGGAGGTTTCTTTCCTGGTATCATTGGAGTTCTGAGAACTAATACCAATTCTCCCTAAGTGAAGGAATGAAGATGAAATTTTTTGTTGAAAGATCTTGCTATTCGATTCAGATAGACTTCTAAGTGGTTAAAAGTGCACAATCTTTTCTAATCTAACCTTTCCAATTCATTCAATCGCTTTTGAGATTGTTCATCTGTAGATGACTGATCACAAATGGACACTCTGAGTGAGGGTAGTTGAACTTCTATGGGAAAGATAGATTCTGTTCCATATACCAGTGAATATGGAGTTTACCACGTTGCAGTGCTGGTGGTGGTCTGATAAGCCCATAAAGCTTGAAAGAGTTTATTAGTCCATGATTTATTATCTTTATCCACCATATTTTGCAGTATATTTTGAAGATTCTTGTTGAAGGATTCTATCTGGTCATTGGCCGCTACATGATATCGAGATGAATGGTTGGCTTTGATGTTATATTCTTGATACAACTTCTTCACCTCGGATGAATAGAAGTTGGTGCCATTGTCCGTAAATATGGTATGAGAGACCCCAAATCTGGTAATGATGTTAGACTTGATGAAGCTAACAATGTATTTGGAACTGACTTCCTTAATAGGTATTTCCTCTTCCCATTTGGAAAAGAAATCAGTAGTAGTAATAATATAATTAAACTGCTTGGCCGTAGCTGAAGGCTAAGGTCCCACCACATCCATTCCCCATGTGGCAAATGTCCACGTGTATTTAGCTGTATGAAGAAACTCTGGATGTTGGTGAATGAAATTGGAATGTACTTTTCATGAATGACACTTCTTTGTGAAATCAACACAATCTTGTATTATTGAAGGCCAAAAGTCTCAAAGCCTTTGAATATGATCAGACAGTCTATGTCCAGACTGGCGGGCACCACAAACTCCTGCATGAACTTCTTTCATGACAACCATTTTATCTTCACCATCAATGAATCTGAAGAGAACTCCATCAAAACCACATTTGTAGAGAACTTTCTCTAATTGATATGGGCTATCATAAAGAGTATAATTGACAACACGTCTCCGAATTTGTTCTTTCTCGGATCTATCAGGTGGAAGTGTTCCATTTTGAAGGTATTCCCTGATAGGTGACATCCATCCTATAGTATGACCATACAGTTCAGGAATGGGACTAATTTCATTAATTTCCTCTATTCATTTTCGAACATAAGGTGAAATTTCACGACGGTTGGCAATATTAATGGTTGTCTTGTCCCGATTTGGATCTACCAGAGCTGTGGCTATATTAGCCAGTGCATCATCTTGAGCATTTTGTGATCTTGGGACATAAAAAAATATCGGTTCTGAAGGGAATTCCACCATTAACTATCTGACGTAATCATACAAAGGGATTAATTCTTCTTTTCTGATGTCATAATCCCCATTGACTTGTTTGATTACCAGGTCTGAATCACCTTTCACCTTTAAGTGATTCACTTGTGCTTGAAGTGCCAATTCCAAGCCTGTGATGAGAGCTTGGTATTCTGCTTCATTATAGGTACCACCTTCCCACAATAAGAAGGAATAAGGTAACACTGACTTTTCTGGAGAAATGAGCACAATTCCTAAGCCAACATTGTTGAATTTAGGATTTTCCATTTTCCTCCCTGTTGGACTTCTGGAAGCACTATCAATGTACATTTCCCATGACTGAGGACTATCCTGAATAGAGAAGACTTCCTCATCAGGGAGTTCAATATCTGAAGATGTTTCTTCCACTGAAGGGTGTTCAGCCAGAAAATCAGCCATAGCTTGGCCCTTTATTGCCTTTTGAGACACATACTGAATGTCAAATTGCTGCAAATTAACTTCCCACCTTTCCATACGTCCTGTAAGCTTTGGATGACTAAGGATGAATTTGAGCGAGTTATTGCGAGATACCAATTTGACCTCGTGATGTTGTAGGTAGTGTCTCAACTTTTGAACTGCAGAGATTAATGCTAGTCAGCAATTCTCAATACTTGAATATTGGGTTTCTGCTTCAAACATAGTCTAACTGAGGTAGGGAAGGCTGTTTTCATTCCCTGCATCATTCTTATGAGAAAGAAAGGCA
This sequence comes from Viscum album, assembly GCA_963277665.1. Classification (NCBI taxonomy): domain Eukaryota; kingdom Viridiplantae; phylum Streptophyta; class Magnoliopsida; order Santalales; family Viscaceae; genus Viscum; species Viscum album. The sequence goes on from OY728167.1 coordinate 760,760,790, forward strand.
CCCAATGATCGCTCTAAAGCTGTCACTTAGAGGATAAGTGGTCTTCCTTCAACAGGTGGCGTGAGTACCAGTGGACTCAAGAGGTATTTCTTAAGAATATCGAATGATTCTTGACATTCTTCAGTCCACTGGTAAGTGACTCCCTTCTTCGTCAATTTGGTGAAGGGTAAACTTTTTCCTGCAAAATTGGTGATGAAACGCCGAATATAGGATAAGTGTCCTTGAAGTTATCTTAATTATTTAAAATTTTGAGGAGGTTACATACCAAGGATTGGCTTGGTCTTCTCAGGATCGACTTCAATACCATGATGGCGTACAAAAAAGCAGATAAATTTTCTTGAGGTTACCCCAAAAGTAAATTTTAAGGGGTTCATCATCAAATTATGTTGTCGAAGCTTTCGTAATATGACTTCCAAATCATCCAAGTTATTAGAAAGTTGTTTTGATTTAACCACCAAATCATCCACATAACATTCAACGAACTTCCCTAAAAAGGGCTTGAAGATGCGATGCATTGTACGCTAATATGTTGTTCCTGCATTCTTTAAGCTAAATAGAATTACCCCATAGCAAAACACACCCTGAGGGGCTCTGAAGGATGTGGATTCCTCATCTTCTTTAGCCATTCTGATTTTATTATATCTAGAATATCCATCCACGAAGGAAAGTTCTTCATAACTAGTTGTTGCATCAATAAGGAGTTATGCAATCGGAACTGGAAATTCATCCTTAGGACAATGCTGATTAAGATCTCTGAAATCAATTCAAACACTAATTTTTATGTTCTTCTTCTTCACATGGACAATATTATCCAACCACTTGGTTTATTGAACTTCTCAGACAAAGTTAGCTTTGATAAGCTTATCCACTTCAGCTTCAATTTTGGAAGCATAAGTTGGGTGTGTTCTTCTCGCAGCTTGCTTAAATCCTTGATGTTCTTATGGTAATCCAAAATGATGATTAGCAACATTAGGATCAAGCACAGACATTTCTGTATAGTACCAAGAAAATATATCTCTATTTTTCTTTAGAAAGGAAATATATATCTCTTTCTCTTCAAGAGACATGTCCGCACTGAATAAAGTGGGGCATGGATCTTCTTTTGTACCAAGATTTATTTCTCTGAGTTCATCCACAGTGGTAGAGATACCCTCTTCAAATGCTGGAGGAGCAACTCTGAGATCTTCCTCTTCTTCTTCAACATGTGTTACTTCTTCTGTTTCTACTTTCATAGTAGATGATGAAGCAAAATTTCCATGATTAAGAGAGATGTTAAAATTTGAACATCTTGAAGAAGAGGCTTCCATTTATGACCCAATTGATGATGAAGGGTCTTCCTTGGTAAATAAAGAGGAGATGATGGATTGAGAATCAACATCACTATTCACCTCCGATGTTTCTATAACTTCTTCTGGCCTGATTGGAGAAGTATAGACTTGTTGGATTTCAACAGATGAAATGAAGACGTCACCATTTGGGATTTCATCACTGCTTGGTGGGTTACCAATTTCTCCCATGTTTTCTGGATCGATTGTCGTAATTGACATTATGGATCTTTCCATAAGAGTATTTTGATTTGGGTATATCCTATCAATTTTACTGATAGGCAACACATAATCTGTACTCACATGCGCAAATGGATTTACTGGAATCTTTTCCAAACCATATGGAGCATTAACATTGATAATCTCCCTGGTTTTGGATTTATCCTTTCCCTTCATGTGATAGAATTCTACCTCAATGTATTGAGACTCACATGTATTAAACAGGGCCTTATCACCATACAATGTCCCAACATGACCATCGAAACAATATTTGAGACATTTATGGTATGATGAAGGGATAGCCACATGTTGATGTAGCCAGGGTCTTCCAAGCAAGATGTTGAAGGCTGAGTCTTGATCAACAAACATGAAATTTGAATTGGATACAAGATCTCCAAACTGAGTTTTGAGTATAACTTCTCATAATGGTTCTTGTTCATTTTTATCATATCCTTGTAACATCATGGTAGAAGGAGATAAATCAGATTCTGTGAGGCCCAATCGCCGAAGTGTACGAATGGGCATGAGGTTGACTCATGAACCGTTATCAATGAAAGCTCTTCAGACATCTATGCCATTGACCTTTCCAGATAAATAGAACAGTCTAATATGTCCATGAATGAAATCATCTTCATCTTCATCAACGAAAGATATCACTGCATGGCATTCCGTAGGATTATTCTCTACGTGATAGACTTCAGCTGCAACAATTTCAGTTTCAAACTCCTGAGGACTTGACAAAGCCTCGATGAGTGCCTCCCAAAGATCCTTTGACATATTCAAAGCATCCAGAATTGATAACTTGGATGGTACGTGGGCCAGGTGTTTCAATACATCATACTTTTGATCCAGTGGTCTGCATTTCCCAACAGGAACATGTGGTTTAGCAGGTTCCTTGGAAGTTGATGCTTTGGAATTTGATGCATCTTGTATCGGGATATGAGTTGGGAATATTCCTGGTTTTGGAAGATTATACTGATTAGATCTATTTATTTGTTGAGAGGATGAAGGTGTAACCCCCAACCGATCCTCCAAAATAAATTTGCCAGGACTGAATTTGCTATTGGTGGAAGAACATGCTTGTTCTTGTTGTGCTCGCTAAAGGGCTCTACCACGAGTTTCTACTGCGTACACAGTTCTAGAAGGGGTAGAATTGGAATAGTGGCTTCTGGGATATCCAAGTCTTCCTCTGTATCCCAGACCCCTGGAACTCCCTCTGATTCTTATTTTTGATATTGGGAATTTGGGATCATCAAAATTGAAACTGCGACTGGCATAAGGATCTATTAAGTGAATCATACTAACAGAACCAAAGATCAGCTCTTCATCTGATGAAGACTCTGCCTGACTAGACAATTTTGGTTGTGCCGTTTGGTGGGACGGTGCCCGTGTCTTCAAAGTATATGGCATGAAATCTACCAGAGTCAAAGACATCTTAGGCTTTGACACATAATCAACTTCTTCTGATTGTTCCTCTTTCTTGGAATTATGTCACCCTTTTGAGGATTTTCCCTCTGAAGAGGATTTTGTTTCGGCATTCATGGAAGAAGGCACAATTGGTTTCTTCAATTGTGTTCGTAAAATAGCATGAGTTTGGTTGATCGTCTTTATTGCCATCCATTCATTATATTTCTGCGCATTTTTTCTTTTGACTTCTTGCCACTCGCCTTCCTCCTCTGTAACTGTAGCAGTAACACATGCTACCTAGGCTGAAGAGCCTTTTAGTTTGACTAGTCCCGAGTCTTCCATCTTTTGAAGGAGATCTTTGAAGACAAAACACTCTTGGATGGGATGTCCCAGCATCTGATGAAATGGGAAATAATTGGGATGGTCTTAATCTCCTTCATTGTATGGCCTCTTGGGCCTCGGAAGCTGAACCAAATTATTCTCCAGGGCCGAAATGAAGTAACCAGGAACTTGTTCATTTCAGAAAGAATAAACATTACTCTTCAACTCATCAAACTATTTCTGTATTTGATCTCTTTGATCGTCTTGACGAAACGACCTTTTTTTTACGCTCATGAGGTGGAGCCCTTTCAGAAAATGAAGGTTTTGAGGTAGAAGTAGGTACAGGTTCTTGTTTAAGCATAACTGTAGCAGTTTCTGCTTTACCCATTCTCCTTCCTGGAGCTGATGGAATTATACGAGATTTAGCCTTAGTCTGTATAAGAGAATCTTCAATCTGTTGAGCGTTTGATGTAAGGTCTTGAAACCTTCTTGTGTATTTCACAGGGATCAGTGGTGTACGTAATTCGTCACGCAGATTTTCCACATAGATTGGAAACAGTTCCTCTTGAGGGAGTGCTAAGCTCGGGGAATATGTTAATCCCTTCCAGCGAGCAATGAAATCAGAGAGTCTTTCATTCTCCCTTTGATTATAATTTGTAAGATCAAAAACTATTGTATTTGGAAATGTTGAGATAAATTGGAGAAGGAATCTTTGGTGAAGATCCTCACATCCGGTAATTGACCGAGATTGCAAGCTTGTATAACAGACAAAGGATGGTCCTTTCAAGGTTCGCACGAAGCATATGAGTTTCACTGCTTATTGCTGCTCCGGAGTTCCAATCATAGGATCAAAAAAATACACGTAATGCATCAAATGCTATTCAAGGTCACCTGATCCATTAAAAATAGGGAATACAGGGTTCCCAAAACTTGATGGGCGAGAGACTGAATCTACCCATTTAGGGTAAGATCTCTTTTCTGGTTGAACCTATGCATGCTTCCCTTACATAGTCTCTAAATGAGCTGTTAATGACTCAATGGTAGTTATTTACTTTTGAGAAACATATGGTCGAACTTGTACTTGGGTAGGTTCAATAACTGGAGCTTGGAAAGGTATGGTGGTTGGTGCTGCAACTGATGGTATCACCGCCAACTGTTGTTGCACTTGACCCATAGGATTAGACCTATGAGGGTGTACTGATAGAGGACGATATTCTTGATTCATCTCAGTAGCTTCAACACATTCCCTTTGCTGACTGACTCTATCACGTTTAGGAATAAGACTACACTGAAGTAGTTCTGCATTCAACCTCCTCAATTCCTTCATCTCTTCCTCCTGTTGCGCAAATCTTTGCTCTAGTGAGAGAGATTGACCTTCTCCAGAGGAATGATATGTTACCTGATTCTTTCCCTTCCCCTTGTTTGATCCATTTAGGAGAGGGGGAAGTGGGTTAATTGAAGGATTACCTAGGTTCTGAGTAATCCTTTGATTTCGTGTACGCACACCTTCTTCATTTGTGTATGTGCGTACAAATTCTTGAGCAGGAACCTCTTCATCCAATCCCTATGAAAGAGCCTCATCTGGTGGATCCGCAACAACGACATTGATAAAATTTATTGATGCATAATGCATTGCATCCCTTCTATCGCATTCCTACGACATTGCCTCCTTTCATGTCATTGATTAGACATTGCCTTTTGTTGATTCGATCCCTCAGGAACTTCTTGGCGAACCATAATTTAGAGAGAATCTCTTGATAATTTGGCTCTTCATTCCACTTGAGTCTTCTTCCCCAATCGAGAAAAGACTGACTTTCTCTGAGGAGGGGGTTGATGATTTGAAAAAGTCCCTAGTCCAGTGGACTGGGGCTATTTCTGCTCTCTTTGCTTAACTCCTCGAATCCTATTTGTTGATTCCGAGGTTTGGTTGAAAAGAGTCCCCAGTCTGGCGAGCTGGGGGTGGCTCTTGACATGCTATGTCTGAGACCTTTTTAAAATCTCTCATGATCTTGCAGACTTTGGTCCAGAAATTAGCTGGATGCATCAATCGACATCCACTTTTATCACCCAGTTCGAAAGACCGTTGGATGATTTCTGACACTTCTGTCACTTGATGATGTGCTTGCTCCATACGAGAGGCCTGTTCTATATTCTTGTTTGCTTGATGCATGGGTAATTCAAAAACATGTTCTCTGTATTCTTGATTTTGAGAGGAACTAGTTGAGTACTGTTCTTGGGAAAACATTTGATTACAAACAAAACCCATTGAATGTGGGCGTCCACCGCCAATAACATTGCATGAGACCATTTTCGGTGGGCTTTGTTGACTGGAGAGCACAGTGAAATGTAGTGCTCCATGAGCACCCCATCCTCTGAAATGAATTCCAGATGGGGAATTGGCAATTAACTGGTGCAATCATTTTAGTGCGCCAAGTCATGAACGCTGAAGGGATCTCTACTACTTTTCAGCCTTTGGATATCGAGAGACTGAGAGAGATGCCAAGTCAATTTGACGATGTAACCCATCTATTATCTTAACATGATTTTCATATTCATCATAATATAATACTTTATTTTTCAACGGAAAAAGAGTTTTCTATATGTTGAGATGAATATCATGAATTCCATCTTCCGTAAACATCTCTGGAATGTCATACTGAGAGTCATCCAAGGGCCAAAACATGACTGGCACTTTTCCTTTTGCCAGTTGTTTTCTCATGTTCAGAATTTCCACTTTATCATTCAATGAAGATTCTTCTACTTGATTTGACCAGAGTTGGTGCTTCCTTGTTGATTCATCGGATTCAACAAGATTGGTAGAGAAATCACTTATTAAACTAGAAGATGCATGACTTAGGGGTTGTTCGGAGAATGACCTACACCCAGGGCTATCTTCCGATTGAGAAAGTATTTCACTTGCTAGTGATGAAGCATCAGACATGACTGGTTTCGTATTTTCAAGTGTCTCAATATAAGAGATCTTTTAGGCACTACATTGTCCACTAGAGAATATTACGGGCAACGTGAATCACTAATGCGGAGAGGAATTTTGCATTGAAATTCATCATCATGGGGAGGACCCCCATGGTGGGTTACAACAAAAATGAGATATCATGCTCCTTGGTCTTCTGACCACACAGAGTGTTCCTGTGGCTCTCATATGAAGATGAAACTTCAAGATCGACTGAATTGTCACGAAGCAAGCCTTAATGAAGAGGTTTCTATTGAAGACCTTCAGAATTAATGTTCCCACTATTGGGAAATGAGGGAGTAGAATATTGAATTCTAACAGATAACTGTCTGAGGGATTCAAGAACTCCAGCATCGAGCAAGGCCTTATTACAGATTGGATCTTGATCTCTTGACTGTGCTGGGAGGGTATTCTTCTTAGACGCCTTCTTACTTTCCTTGGAAACCACTTGTTGACGAAATTGGATGCTCTGAGCAAGTGTATATTCCTGATCAGGAGAGATGGCTAGGTTAGGCTAACGATCTCTACTCAAATCAGGTGTATGTTCTTGACTTGGTTGTCTGTATGATATAGGGGAGTATGCCCCACAACCCTCTTGGACTGGAATAGGTTTGTGTATCTTCTCCGGAGTGAACTGTTGATGTGTCACTCCACTAATAGGGACAAATTTGTGTGTCTTTCCCTGAGATGTTGCTGAAGCTATTATAATATCCTAGCAAGCATCCAGAATATGAGCAGGGATTTGCTTCTGCTCTTTCACCATTGATAGAATATGCTTGGTGACTTCAGCTACCGAAACGGGGATATACGTCCATTTCATGCTTGGAGTAGGTGTATGTGCCTGCTCCTGTCCTCCTTTTCCTTTCAGTGAATCCTAATAGTACTCAAGGTTAGGGGAAAAGAGTTGAGTCTGCCTCCTGTTTGTCGTCGGAGCTTTCCGACTGACTTCTCCGAATGCTACCAAGCGAGACTGTTGGTAGGCTTGATCAGTACTAGCAAGTGTATGTGCCTGCTGATTGCACTTTTCCAAACATGGTTGATTAGATCCATCATATGTAGTCAGAAGAGAATTATGACTAGCTGATGACGTAAAAACAGGAGTATGTTCCTGCCTATAGTACTCTGCCGGAATTTCCTGGCGGGATTGGCGTGATGCTGCCAGACGAGTCTGCTGGACAGTGGAATTAAAACGGGCAGGTGTGTGTGCCCGCTCGTTGATTTCCACCAAGTTAGTTTGGTGGACTTCTCTGGAGATGGCATAGATGAGAACCTGCTCACTGTTAGCCGGATTTTTCCTCTGGGAATTCGTCTTGCCTGCTCGGGTTCGAGGAACCTGAGCCGAACGCCTCGAGTCGGTACCCCCATCATGTAGAGGGCGCACTGTTGCACGAGTCTGGTGGCGATTTTTTATAGGATCTTTTGGGAAGAACTCATGTTTCTTTGCATTAAGGCCCTAAGGGGCCTACTCATTTACCTCCTCAGAATATGGGAGTGAATTGTGATTGCATTCTGGGGATAACGACCCGAAACTGTTGGAGACAGTGTTTAGAACCGCCTTCTTCTTGATTACTGGTCATCATTTTCCAGACGACCGGTGTGATTTGTTCACTTGGAGGGCTTGTCGGGCAGCCTCCAGAGCTGTAATGGTACCATGTTGATAGTACTCTATAACCAGTGCATTTGATACCCAGCGTTGAAGACGCTGAGTAAGTGATGTCGTCCTCAAAGTAGACGACGATCCAGCAGGAGTAGCAGTAGTGGCATTCGTAGAAGCGGTATTCATAGGTGTGAACTTGAGAGCAGCTATTTATTAGAATGTAGAAAATCTTGGAAAAGAGTGCATGTTTGATATAACAGACGTAATCAAGATAAATCCATCCACTACATCTTTTGGATGATCACATATGTCAATAATTGTTTTTGTTGGCCCTCTCATTGAGTTTTAAATAGGGGCCTAACAAATAAGTAAAACATCATTTTAACTTGGTTAAGGATTCACGTCGGGTTCACCTTTTTTTGTTTCCCTCTGGAATTGGGGATGATCTCATTTATTTAATATTCAAACATTCCAAACGATTTCTAACGGGTTTGTTTGTAGAACCGGAAACATCCGATGATTCCATATCCATTTGAACCTACTTTTCAAAGGTAGGTGCTCATTAGTTGTGGACTTATGGGGCTTAGGAATTTGCATTGGTCGCAAGGATGGGAGGTCAGACTCATCACACCCTTTTTAGGGGAATTATTGTCTACTCTGGGACTCTCTTTATAGATTTAATTTATGTTCGTGAATCCTTATTACATTACCAAGTATAAAAGGTGCTTTCCTTTAGAGATGACAATCAATGATTGATATGTAGGAAATTTAGAGAATCTTTTATATGTATTCGAGGTTCCTCATAGATAGAGAATCATCTTTATTTGTTAGATATTCTTAGTCAATGGTATCCTTTGATACATAAAAGTCTCTTGGTCATTATGATGATCATACTGGTTTTAAATCCACTCAGTGGGGCACTTGAAGTTTATTGTCATTCAGAAGGACATTGATTATTTTAGAGTTGGGAGCGTACCCGCAGATGGGCTACCTGTGTATCCTTTGTTTTGGAAAAGGAATCGAAACCCACGTAGTTCGAGTAAGGGAGTATGATGCTTATGCATGATTTATGGCTCAAAGAATGATGTCATGATTACTTTTACACTCTATACTCACGTGAGTCATGCTCGGTGTGAGAAACAAGAAGTATTGGTGAAACCAGAAAATTGTGCCATGAAAGATTCAATGATGTGGGTCTTATGTGTGTATGACTACCCAAATAGATAAGGATTAAGATTTACTTCCGGGAAAAAATCCCGGAATAGGGTTCATAAAGTTATGTGTTGTTCATGGAGATTTGGATACTCTAATCTTGGGGATTACTCCTAAAAAAGATTCCCAAGTTAGGAGGGGACTTATGATTGGGTTTTACTCCTGAGAAGGAATCCCAGATCAAAAGTAAATTAAGACTGGTTAAGAGAGATTAAGGCTGGGGCTTACTCCTGGGAAGAAGGCCCAAGTTAAGGGACTTGAAAAATTAAGGGACTTTGGGCTTACTCCTGAAGAGGATTCTCATATTTGAGACTGGGGATTACTCCTGAAAAGGAAGCCCAGGTTAAGAGAATTATAGTTGGGGCTTACTCTTAAGGAGGAGGGCCATATTTGGGAATTTTATGATTGGGGCTTACTCCTGAAAAGGATTCCCAGATTAGGGGACTTGGGGCTTACTCCTAAAGAGGATGACCAAAATTAATGGGAATTATGACTGGGACTTACTTCTGAAAAGGAGTCCTAGGTTAATGAGGAATTGGGGCTTACTCCTAAGGAGGATGCCCATACTTTTTAACATAGAGAATGGGGCTTACTATTGAAAAGGAAGCCCAGGTTAAAGAGGAATTGGGGCTTACTCCTAAGGAGGATGCCCAGATTTGAGAATTTTGACTGGGGCTTATTCCTAAAAAGGAGGCCCAGTTTAAGAGGTTCTCTAATCTTAAAGGATTAGGTTGAATGAATTAAATCTCAAACTTTAGTGACATAAAGATGTGTAAATAACTAGGTTTTGAGAGATATTCCACAGAATTCTTTTCAGATAAGGAAAATAATCAAGAAAACATGCCATAAATGGCTTGAAAGAATGTCTTGAAGACTGAATATTGAATAGGAGAGATGGAATGGTATAAGAGGGGTTAAATGGTCAAGAAGGGCACCCAAAAAGGAAGGGGCGCACAAGTCCTGGTAGGCGCGCAGGTATTGCATGGGCGTGCATGTCCTGGTCGCGTAGGTATACCTGCGTGACACATGGGTACTTGAGAAATTGTTAACCAGTAGGGTAACACTTGGGCGATCCTTGACCAAAGACTTTAGAATTATCCTGAGGTACTTCCAGAAAAGAGGCACGCAAGTTTTGGTGAAGAAGTAAGGCGACACGCAAGTATGTTCGTTTCCCTTAAGGGTAAAACACCTTAGGCGCACAAGTGTTAGTAAATTCTAACACTTAGACCTCACTCCTCTTGTTTAGAGCTTCCATTCTAGGTAAATAATTACCTTAGAAGTGTACGGAAGACCTAAAGAAGAGACATGGGCGTTCAAAGCTCTATATCTGAATTCTGGAAAAATTCCTCTCGAAATGGGGGGCCCACCGGGGGTATTTATAGGCTAGAGAAGACCCCAGGCGGTTATCACCTAGGGCGCGCAAGTGACTTGCGCGACCAACTTCGGTACGCAAGTGGACTTTTGCGACCATTGCAGCGCTCAAGTATACTTGCGCGACCATTGTAGAACTTGCGCGACCCTTGCGCAATGTTCTTATTATTCCTTCCTTTTTCAATTTTTTTGATATTTTTCCAAAGGATGAATCACTTTGAGCTAAGATATTCCCATTTTCCAATCTTTAGACTCTGTGACGAAATGAGCGTCAACAAACACAACATAAACCCCAAAAAACGAACCATAAATATTAAAAAATGCTACATAAAACCTAAAAACACAATATAAACCCAATAAACACTACATGAACCCTAAAACGTTACATAAACCCTAAAAATGCAAAATAAATGCTACATCACCCCTAAAAATGCTACATAAACCCAGAAAACGCAACATATACCCTAAAAATGCTAAATAAAACCAAAACCCTAAACAAGCTACAAAAACCCTAAAAACATTTTATAAACCCTAAAAATGATACATAAAAGCTAAAACCTCTATGTAAACCCTAAAAATGCTACATAAACACTTAAAATGCTATATAAACTCTAACAATGATAGAAAAACCCTAAAAATGCTATAGAAACCCTAAAGATGCTTCAAACCCCTCAGAAATATTAAACCCTATTATACCATAATATAAACAATTCAACCCTAATAAACCCCTAATAAACCCCTAAAGAACCACTAAAGCCACTAAAAAGGATACAAAAACCCTAATAATTGCTACAAAAAATAGAAAAATGCTTCAAAACCCACAAAACGCAACAAAACCCCAAAAACGCAAAAAAACCCTAACAAAGTATAATAAATCCAAAACACCCATAAAACCTAAAAAAATGCATAAAACCCCAAACAACTCAAACAAACAGTAATAAACCCTAAAACCCCTAACTAAACCTAACAAACCCTAACAACCACTATGAACCGCTAAGAACCACTAATAAACCATAATAACCACTAAAACCAACTATTAAACCCTAAAAACCCTAATAAACACTAATAAATCGTAATAGCCTATAATAAACCCTAAAAAACTCTATTATACCCTAATAAATGCTAATAAAATCCCTAAAACCCCAAATATACTATATAAACACTATTAAACCATAATAAACCCTAAAATTCACTAAAACCCCTAACAAACCCGACAAAACGCTACAAAAACGTCCAAATAATATCCTACAAAACCCTACAACCCACCAATAATCCCTAAAAAACCCTAATAACCCCAAAATGAATCTTAAAAACCCCAACAACCCCAAATAAATTGTAACAAATCCTAACAATGCCAAATAAATCGTAACAAACAGAAACAAACCATAACAAACCCCTAATAAACAGCAATAAACCCTAACATAGCAAAATAAACCCTAATAATTCTTAATAAACCCAAATACATGTTACTAAACCCTAATAAATAAAATAAACCCTAATAAACCCTAATAAATCCTAAATAACCATAAAAAGGATGATAAACCCTAGAAAAATCTATTAATGACTACAAAATCCCAATAAAACCCTAATATACAACAAAAAAAGCTAATAAACTATAAAAAATCCTAAAGAACTCTATTAAGCCCTAAAGAACCTAAATAAACCCTAAATAACCATATAAAACTCTAAAGAACACTAAAAAACCCTAAAGAACCCAAAAAACGCTAAAACACATTATATAAACACTAAAAACCGCTACAATACCCAAACAAGCCCTAAAACACACTAAAAACACTAATAACTCCTATCAATCACAGAAAAATAAATAAACCCATAAACCCCCCCCCCCCCCCAAAAAAACCCTTAAAAAGCCACCAGATACGATAAAAAACCATAAACACCCGTTCACAACCCTTAAAACCCCTAAAAACACTACAAACCATAAACAACCATTAAAACCCTATAAATGGCTTCAAATAGATACATAAAACCTAAAACATCACATAAACCCTAAAAAATGCAAAAAAAACCACAAAAAAATGCAACAGAAACCAAAACACGCTACATAAACCCAAAAAATGCTACAAAAAACCTAAAAACTCTACATAAACCCTAGAACTGTAACATAAACCCTAAAAAACACAACATAAACCCTAAAAACGATACATAAACATAAAAAAATGCTACATAAAACCTAAAAACACAATATAAACCCTAAAAACACTCCATAAACCCTAAAACGTTACATAAACCCTAAAAAAATGCAACATAAATGCTACATCACCCCTAAAAATGCAACATAAACCCAGAAAACGCAACATAAAACCTAAAAATGATACATAAAATCTAAACCCAAACCACGCTACCTAAACCCTAAAAACATTACATAAACCCTAAAAATGATACATAAAATCTAAACTTGCTAACTAAACCCTAGAAAACTCTACATAAACACTAAAAATGCTACATAAACTCTAACAATGCTACACAAACCTAAAACATGCTACAAAAACCCTAAAGACGCTTTAAAACCCTCAAAAATATTAAAACCTAATATACCATAATATAAAAAATTAAACCCTAAAAAAATCTAATAATCCCTAAAAACACCTTACATTCCCTAAAATCCTAAGAAACTCTACTCAACCCTAATAAAGCCCGGAAAATACCTAATAAACCCTAATAAATGATAATAAAACCTAATAAACCCTAAATACATGTTATGAAAACCTAAAATACCATAACCAACCCCAATAGACACTAATAAACACTAATAAACCCTAATAAACCCCAAAAACCCTTAAAAGAGCTAATAGACCATAATTAAAGCCAAATAAACCCTACTCAACCCTAAAATTCCTTAACACGCCATAATAACCCCTAATAAATACCTAATAAACCCTAATAATGAAAAAATGCTAGTATACCATAAAAAATCCCTAGAAACCCAGATAAAATCTAATATAACCTAATGTACCCTAAAAAAGATCACAGACAACTAAAAAACGATCATAATCAATAAAAACACGCTATATTACCTAAAAAGACCTAAAAACACTAATATAACCTAATAAAGACAAAAAATGCTAATATACCATAAAAATCCCTAGAAACCCTAATAAACCATTATAAACTCTAATATAACAAAAGAAACCATAAATCACTCAAAAACCAAAACAAAACGCTCAAAAACAATAAAAACATTCTATATTATCTAAAAAAGACCTATCAAACACTAATATAACATAATAAAACAAAAAAAACTAATAAACCACTAAGAAGCCCTAATAAACCCTAAAAACCCCGAATAAACCCTAATAAAAGGAATAAATCCTAATAAAACACTAAAAATACCTTCTCAACCCAAATAAACCTTGACACACCATAACAAAACCTAATAAAACCCAACTAAACCCCAATAAACCAAAAAATGTAAACAAACCAATAAAATTCCCTAGAAACCCTAGTAAACCATAAAAAATTCAAATAAAAACTAATAAACCATTAAAAATGCCCAGAACCACTAAAAACACACTAATAAAATCTAAAAAGTCATAACAACCCCTCATATATATTAACAAAAACTAAAAAACACTCATATACCCTAATAAAAACACTAACAAAACCTATTAAACCTTAAAAATCTTCAATAAACCCTAATAAAGCGTATTGAACCCTAATAAACCCTAATAAAACCTTAAAGATACTGACTCAACCCTAATAAAACCCTGAAAATACATACTCAACCCTAATAAACCTTAACACACCATTATAAACCATAATAAACCTCACTAAACCCTAATAAACAAAAATATACCATTAAAAATCCCTAAACCCCTAATAAATGCTAATAAAACATAACAAAGCTTAAAAGCGCTAATAAACCCGAATAAACACTACTAAACACTATAAAACCCTAATATACCCTCTTAAAAATTAATAAACGATAATGAACCATAATAACCCCTAATAAATCCTTAACATACCCAAATATACCATAATATACCATAATATACCCTAATAAACCCAACTCAATCTTAATAAAACCCTAAAAAACATAATAAACCATAATAAACCTTGACACACCATAATAAACACAAATAAAATCCTAATAACCCCCCACCAAACCCGAAAAAACACTAATATACCATTAAAAGCCTGAAAACCCTAACAAACCATAATAAATGTTAATAACACCTAAAAATACTAAAAAATGATAGTAAACCCTAAAAATACCTCGAATAATAATAGTAGTAATAACGCACATGGATGTTCATATGCATGTGTATGGTTTAAATAATAAATCATAACGCACGTGCTTGTGCATATGCCTGCGCATTTGCATGTGAATTATAATAAATAATAAATTATAAATAATAACTCATATGAATTGCATCTGTATGTGCATGTCCATGCGAATGATAATAAATAATAAATAATTACGCACATTCAAGTGCATGTGCATGTGCATATGCATGTGCATGTGCATGGTAATAAACAATAAATAATAACCAAGTCCTCATGAATGTGCATTTTTATGTGAATGATAATAAATAATAAATAATAACACACATGATAATAGAATAACGCACATGCATTGCATGTGCACATGCATTAGAATAAATAATAATAACACATGTGATAATATAATAACGCAAGTGCATTGCATTTGCATGTGCATGATAATAAATAATGTATAATAACAAACGTGCATGTGCATTTACATGTAATGATAATGATAATGACGCATGCACGTGCATGGTACTAAATAATAAATTACAACGTATGTGCATGTGCATTTGTATTTGATGATACAAACAACAACAACAAGAATAATAATAATAATAATAATAATAATAATAATAATAGAATAACGCAAGTGCATTTCATGTGCACGTGCGTAGTAGTAAATAAATAGCAAATAATAATAAATAAGAATGCACATGCATGTGCATGTGCATTTACATTTGATGATAATATTAATAATACTAATTGTAATAATAATAATAATAATAATGCATGCACATTCATGGTAATAAATAATAAATAACAATGCACGTGCTTGTGCATTTTCATGTAATAATGATAATAATAATGATAATGATAATAATAATAATTATTATTATAATAAAAGAATAATACAAGTGCATTGCATATGGACGTACATGGTAATAAATAATAAATAATAACGCACGTGAATCTACATTTTCATGTGATGATAGTAATAATAACAGTAGTAGTAGTAATAATAGTATTAGTAGTGGGGATAATAGTAGTAGTACTAATGCATATGATAATAGAATATTGCATTTGCATTAAGTGTGCATGTGTATGGTAATAAATAATAAATCTCGTGTATTGCATTTTAATGTGAAGATGATAATGATAATAATAATAATAATAATATTAATATTAATAATAACAACGCATGTGATAATATAATAACGCACGTTCATTGAATGTGCATGTATGTGCATTTGGATGTGCATTTGCATGTGATGATAATAATAATAACAACAACAAAAACAACAACAAAAATAATGAGAAATTGGTAGGCGGAGATGCTGTCCATAGGCGAACTTGAACGAAACCCTAATCCCAGTGATCAAAAGGGGGTCCTAAACGCCAGATCCGTCACAGAAGTTGTCGTGGGTTGTGCTACTCGCGCAGAATCAAATACCTCCAACAGTATTTCTCCAAAAAAAATATAGACACTGAGGTCTATCGGCGATTTAATTCTCCAATGATGAGGTACACATAATCTCTTTAGATCTTCGATTTGTTCTCGTTGGTAAGTTTGTCAAGCGGCGACCTTCACTTGTGTTTCTGTGCAAAACCATGGAGAGTATAGGCTTCACTAATTTTCATATCCGACTACAGAATTCGTGGCATGTTTGTTTTCATTTTTCCATGGAGAATGACTATTATCAATTCTGAACCCATGGTTATTGGTCTTTTGGGGGATCTCTTATGAAAGTCTTCAAGTGGACTCCAGATTTTGATGTAGGTTTTGAACCCCCCATCATTCTTATGGATTGGTTTCCCTAGGTTACCTCTTCATCTATTCAAACAGAACGCTTTATTTCCCATTTCTAAACTATTCAGACACCCAATTAGGTTAGAAACCACCACTTTGACACTGTCAAGACCTTCAGTCACTAGGATTTATACTGAAGTTGACATCTCCCATGAATTGGCATCGTGTTTTTGGCATCAAAATGGAGACAATGGGTTTTTTCAAGAGGTTGTCTTTGAAAATGTTCCAGATTACTGTAAAAATGTTCTAGAATTGGCCATCTTATGAAAGATTGTGAGGATAAAAAGGATACTTCCTCCTATCCCCCACATTTCAAGTCAATTTGGGTGGAAAGGACTACTGCAAAGAGAACTACTGATAAACCTGTTGAGAGCAGCAATGTTTTAACTCCCACAGCTATTTCTAATACTACTCTGGAGCAATCTAAATCAGATGTTAAAACTCTTAATATTGAGAGTAGTGTGGCTATTGAGAATGGTGAACCCTCTAATGTTAAACCTATGCTGGATCAAATCCCGGAATCATTCCCTACACAGCCTAACTGCACACCCTTTCTGGAGGCTAAAGATAAAGCTACTCAAATTGAGGAGGATTTCATAAAATCCATCTCTAGAAAAGGAAAAAAAAAAAGAAATGGTGGATGCTGATGGATTACTCACTCCCAATCCCAAAAAAAACTAGGAAAGAAAGGGACTACTCTAACGTTGAATGAACAATTGTGATAAGAGCACTCGATGAATCCCAAAAGGACAACCCTGAAACTACAACATCAACAAGTGCGGTTGATCTGACTGCTGTCACTTTTGATGCTTCCTGGGAAATTGTTCTAGATTTTCCTATAAAGCTTAAGGTTGATCCTATTTTACCTCATGAGGGGAATCTGAATGAAGACTCAGACCAGATTGTTGAAATATCTTATCAAAGGCTCAGAAATGGTGAAATCTCTCTGGATACATATCTTGACATCAAACGCTGAGTGTTTAATAAGAAGTTGGTGAAAGTGTCCAAACAAACTCTCAAATTTATTATCAGTGCTGCTTTTTTTTTACTGCCTTCTGATTTTATGTCATGGTCATGCCTGCATGTCTCCTTTCATGGATTTTTTTGCTTCATATTTTGAGGTCTTTGATATTTCTCGAAGATTGTGCAATTTTGCTGGATGCGTTTATTTCTTGGAGGTTCATTGCATGGACTCTCCATGGATTTCTTCTTGTGTCCCACTGATGTTTTGGAGGCACTGGAGTGGATTGAACGAGATACCTTGGATGGAGCCCTCTTGAAGTAGATGTCTTTCCTACATGAGGTGATCTTTTACTTAAGGCAATGTTTGTGCATGTTTGCTTCTTTGTGAACTGTTGATCGACCTTTATTGATACATCATCATGTATCAATTTCAATTTTGAGTTGGTGTAAAGTCATTGCAACACAAAAATGCATTATAACACTTTTTATTTAATAAATTTCTTTGGGGTGTGAATTGGGTGACCAATTTATTTCACCGCTTGTCTTAAAAAAACAACAACAACCACAATAATAATAACAACAATAATAATAACAATGCATGAAATAATAAAATTACTTGTGTGCATTGCATGTGCACGTGCATGGTAATCAAAATATAATAATAACGCATGTGCATGTGAATGTGAATTTTCATGAGATGATGATAATAATGATAATAATAATAGTAATAATAAGTTAAAGTTGTTTAAAAAAACAGTAGACCTGAAAAAAGTGCTAGAAATTATGTCTCGGAAAATCTAAAAAATCACAGAGTCCTTAAAAAAGGCATAACTTAAACATCAGGTGTCCATTTCCTCTCCTTGAATAGTCAAACTAATTCTCATGGAATTATCTACAATAAAAACATGTGCCAGAGACCAAACAGACACACATATCCGAAGTTATGACCGTTTTACGAAAACTTTTACAGAGATCTGGTCACGAAAATGGAGTTTTGGAGGCATTCTGATGGGTTTTTGGGATTTTAGGGTCCCAAACATGACTTTAACTTTGTTTAATATAGCATTCTACATACATCTCATCTATGACTTCGATTCGATATGTGGTAGAGCTCAAACGGACAACCGGAGTGAAAGTTATGGCCGTTTGAAGTTGGACCTATTTTGAAGTGGTATAGCTAATATATCTTCTATTTCTTTGATCTTATCACATTTTCGATTAGACTTGGTCCTCACTCATCTCACGAGATTTGATTTTACTAGTTACAATTCTCAAACAGACACCTGAAGGAGAAGTTATGCCTATTTTAGTGAGTTGTGGGTTTCTTAGGTTTTTAGGCGCTAGGAGGGTTGCTCAATGTAAAATGACAATAACATTTTCTACGTGTGTTAATTTTGTCTCTACCACATATCAAATTGAATATTGTGAAACTATAAACACTATGATAACCACTGAAACCCTTTTTTACATTCTTCAACACCCAAAAAGACCCAAAATCCCTTTGGATGGTCAAAAGAGAGGTTTCTGGTGTCCGTTTTGCAATAACTTTTTCTATGGGTTTTTGTTTTGCCTCTACCACTTATCCAATCGAATCTTGAGACTAGACCTACACTCTTATAACCACTAAATCACCTTATCACTTCCTTGTTGGCCCAAAAAGGTACATAAACACTCCAAAAGCCCATAACTTCTACTCTGGAAGTCCGTTTTGCCTCTAACATATATCAAATCAAAGCTTTGGAATAGATTTACACAACTGTGACCAATAGGAACACCTTATCACGTTCTCAAAGACCCAAAAGGTCCTTATGTTCTCAAAATGACCATAACTTCTTCTCTAGATGTCTGTTTCACCTCTACCACATATCAAATTCGATCTTGCGACTAGCTCTACACATCTGTGATAACGATGAACAACAAAGTAACACTAACAAACCATGAATAACCTCATAAACACTAAAACCCATTAAAAACCATGAAAAACCCAAAAACCCCTAAAAAACACTAAAAAATGCTAACAAACCCTTACAAACCCCAAAAAAACCTAAACAAACATAAAAAACCCTAAAAACCCTAACAAACCCTAAAAAGCCCTAACAAACACCAAGAAGCACTAAGAAACCCCAATAAACACAAAAAAATGATGAAACCCTAAAAACCCCTAAGAAACCATAAGAAAACTTAACATAACCATAAAAACCTTTAAAAAACCTAACAAAACCCTAAGAAAACTTAAGAAACACTAACACACCCTTAGAAACCCCAACACACCCTTAGAAACCCTAACACACCCTTAGAAACCCTACCAACCAACAATAAACCATAATAAACCCTAAAGCCCACTACTAAACCCTAATAAACATGAATAAATCTTAATAAACCCTAAAAACCCTATTAGACCCCAATAAAAGCGAAAAAATACCTCAAAACCCAAATATACAACAAAAACGCTATTAAACCATTAAAAATGCTAATATTCACAAAAAACCCTAAAAAACTGGCAAAACCTGGCAAAACCCTAAAAAACCATAAAAACCAAAAAAACCCTAAAAACCCTAAAAACCCTACAAAATCCTAAAAAACACTAAAAACCCTAAAAAACCGTAAACCCCCTAAAAACAGAAAAAACCAGGAAAACCTGAAAACAAACCTAAAACCCCCTAAAAAACCTCAAAAAACCCCAAAAAACCCTAAAAAACCTAAAAACCACTAAAAACGCTAAAAACCCTAAAAAACCTAAAAATTCCTAACAATACCCTAAACAACCCTATGAAACTCTTAAAACCCCTAAAATGGATTATAAACCCTATAAAAATCTATTAATGCCTACAAAATCCCAATAAAACCCTAATATACAATAAAAAATGCTAATAAACAGTAACAAATCCTAATGAACACTAATAAACCCAAAAGAACTATAACAACCCATACTTTACATACATTGTTAATACTTGAAAATTGAATCACACTTATTACAACATACTACAAAACCACAATGTAACGTATAGGTATAGTGTCTTTAGAAACTGGGAAACATAAACAACTGGTTCATAAATCTTCTACAGTGTCTCCCATTTATTTCATCATATCTACGGTCCCTTTTAGCATATTCTACTTAATATCCATCTTCCTGACCTGGGGAAAAGAAAACATAAAAAAAAGGGTGAGCTCAAATGCTCAGCAAGGGCAAATAAAGGAAATAAAAATCATATCATATCTTCTTGAAAATCATAACCTGCAAAAGAGATCATAATATCTTAACATGGAATAAATCATAGAAGTGAAAATGAGATCCCAATAATCATAACATAAAACTTGAAACTTTGTGGCATGCACACATAATCATGGAAAATCATTTCTTGTTAGTCATGACTCATTACCAAGACTATCTTAGCGGACAAAGTCCATTTCTGAACCGAGTTCACTCATCGTTTCAGTCCTGTATCACTGAACTGAAATAACCTTCTGTTCCAGCCATGTCTATCTCATGAGATATAAATCTTTACCCAATGCATTGGAGGGAGATATAGGTCCCACCCATCTTATAATGAATCCTTTATTATGTGTGCCACAAAATCATAAATCATACATCATTTCATAACCCATGTAATAAAAATGGGAATCTTAAACATCGTGACATCATAAAACATTTCATATAAGATAAAGGAATTCATAAAAATAATTCCATCACAACATAATCAAAACAATTTAATAATAGGGATAAAAACAGAACCCTTTATTATCTTAGATGGAAAATAATTTTGATAAAACACTTGAACTCCATTCTTGAGGAAAATATCCTTTCTTCTTCAAAAACACTTTTCCTTTCTTAACATGTCATACAATTTTAAACTAAAAGAAGTTGATTAAAAATAAACATGAAAACTTGTAAAGGAAGCTTCTTGGAAATAATTTTTTAAAAATCCATTCATTCCGTATAAGTTAAAAAAACATTCTTCTCGTACGTTTGTCAGAAATGTCAAAAAGTACCTCGTACGAAAACGACAAAAGATACCTTTCATATCTTTTACAAAAAACTCACCGAAGGGTAAAATTGGATATAAACTATTGTAGAAGGATGGAAATAATATTACATATTGAGGGAACATGGATGTGGATGATAAAATACACCCCAGTAATTACCAAAGTAAAAACAATCTCGGATAAAAGTGAGATTGTGATATTTTCCCTTACCTTAGGTCTGATTTGCTTTGTACGTGTCCGAAGCTCCTCTTCTTTGAAACGCCTCTTTGAATCCTCCACTTAGGGAACTAAGATTGGACTTTGAAGAAGACCAGGACCTCTAGGATTATTCTAGGGAAGTGTATAAGGGATTTTGGCAGGGGTTTGCTGAGCTTGGGTGCTCAAATTGGTGTGAGGAGGAGGGGGAGGAGGTGCCCTTTTATAAGGGAGGAGAGGGGCACCTTAGGAATATCTCAAAATATTATTTTATATTAAAGTCAAAATCGGTTTATAATGGTTCCAAAGGGTCTTATTTCTAAGGTAATGTGGGTTTGGGTCTAAATCCTATCAACCAATAGGATTTAGACAAGTTTAGGTTATTATTTTAACCTTATCAATTAGATTTAACTCTAAGTTAAATAATTTAACTTTTACCGTGACTTTTTGTTTTCTTACACTATATAGTTAATACACTTACTATAACATGCCAAACGAACCCCAAGTTGTTTATTATTAATATATATATCCTTATCTAAGTCATTTTGCTGAATCTTAGATTTTTAGGAATAAAATAACAATTAATAATATAATATTTGATTTAAAAACTATTTTGTGTCAATTTTGACACTATTTGATATATGATTTTTGTGAAAGTCATAACAGAATTATATGTTCAAACCAAGTTGATTAAATCAACACTAATATATCATAGTAACCTAAAAAATTAGTGTAATTCATAAAAAGTCTCAAATTACATTTATTTGAGCATTTATAACATCAATTATGTTAACATTTCCTTAAAAGGGTAATTACTGCATCATCGTTGAGTCATAAATAAATTAATTTATTTAAAGTCTAAAAATTATAAATAAAATATCATTATGTAGGAAATCGTTTTATCTTTCTAATTAATATTTATAGTCGGATTTATCTTATGTAAAACCCCATATTAAAAATGTTTTAGTTATTAAACTTTGATTTTAACTATTTTAACTATTCATTAAATAAAATAATGTTAAATGTCATAATCTAATCCAAGTGGACCTAAATGGTCATATTATATTCATAAGGTTGTTTTTGGTCGAATTACACTTATACAATAGAATTAGGACATGTGTTAGGGTAATAGTAATATCATATTTACCCTTAGTTACCCTATTTACTATTAACCGTGGTAAAAAAAGTAAAAAGTTACTATTCACCAAAAAATTATTTTTATCTCATTGAACCACATTTTACTTACTGATATCAACCGTGTCTGTCGGATTTTCGAAATTCCATTCACAGAAGCGGTAAAATTAAGTTTTATGCAAAATTCAGTTTTTAACCTACCGCTTAGTGGTTTCACTATTCACCAAAAATTGAAAGTTTTCAGAAAAAAACCGAAATTTCACCCTAGGCTAATTTCGGTATTCCGAATCCAAAAATGAAGTCCATTTTGAAAAATAAAATTTATAAAATTTCAAAAAGTGTTTATTACTATTCATAGCGGCTAGTTTTAATAATATTTTAATAGCATATCGTTGTTTAGTGAAACTCGGTATTGCGTACGATGCAAGCTATCGAGGAAGGTCGCGATTTCGTGTAAAACAAGCCAAGCAAGTGTTGTGTAGAAAAAGATTCCTTTGATGATTTATATAACATAAAAGTCTCGGGTGTTACATTCTACCCCCCTTAAAATGAATTTCGCCCTCGAAATTCGTCACTTTGTAACAAACAGATGAGGATACCTCTCCCTCATCATATCCTCAAGCTCCCAATAGCTTCTTCTAATTGGTGGTTCCTCCATAAAACTTTCACCAAGAAAGTGGTCTTGTTTCGTAGGACTTTTTTTCTACGATCCAGAATCTCTATCGGTTGTTCTTCATAAGAAAGATCTTGCTCCAGCGGTACAACTTCTGAGCTGAGTACATGTGAAGGATCAGGTATGTACTTTCTCAGGAGAGATACATGGAACACATCGTGAACTTGAGAGAGATTCGGTGGAAGCGCCAATCGGTAAGCTACCTTCCCAACACGATCCAGTATTTCGAAAGGACCGATATATCTAGGGCTCAACTTCCCCTTCTTTCCAAATCTCATAACCCTCTTCCAGGGAGATATTCGTAAGAACACTTTATCACCCACTTCAAACTCTAAGTCTTTTTCTTCGGTTTTCGGCATAACTTTTCTGTCGACTCTGAGCTTCTCTTATGTGTTGTTGAATAGATATGACCTTTTCTGCCATTTCATCAACGAGATCAGGTCCTAATAGCTTTCGTTCCCCAACTTCATCCCAGTAAGTTGGAGTCCTGCATTTCTTTCCATAGAGAGCTTCATAAAGAGCCATCTGAATACTGAAGTGAAAGCTATTATTATAAGAAAATTCCACCAAAGGTAGGTGTTGATCCCAACCTCCTTTGAAATCCATAGAGCAAGCTCTCAACATATCTTCTAGGGTTTGAATTGTTCTCTCAGACTGACCATCTGTCTGAGGATGAAAGGAAGTGCTGAAACTCAACTCTGTATCCAGAGTATGCTGAAGACTTCGCCAGAACTTCGAGGTAAATCTCGGATCCCGATCAGATATAATAGAAAGTGGTACTCCATGCAATCTTACCACTTCCTTTACATATATCCTGTCAATCTGATCTAGAGAGAAATCCTCTCTAATAGCAATGAAGTGTGCAGACTTTGTAAGACGATCAACTATGACCCAGATAGCATTATTGTCTTTGGATGTTTTAGGAAGTCCTGTGACAAAGTCCATAGTGATTTTTTCCCATTTCCATTCGGGTATGGGTAATAGTTGTAACATCCCCTTAGACTTCTGTCTCTCATCTTTAACTTGTTGACAAACCAAGCATCGAGAGACATATTCAACAACATCTCTTTTCATTCCATCCCACCAAAAGTACTCTTTCAGGTCCCTGTACATCTTCGTGCTTCCAGGATGAATAGAGAATGAAGAACTATGAGCCTCATCCATCAGCTCCTTCTTTAATTAGGGGATGGGAGGAACACAAACCCGATTCCTGAACTTTATTATCCCATCACAATCAAGGTTGAACTCAGGAACATTTCTCACCTTCTTTTGTAACTCGACATATTCTTTCTGTGCCTCTTTAATCTTCACATGTATAGATGGTTGAACATTCATTTGAGAAAGATAAGATTTTCCCCTATTATAATTCCAAGATCCATTCTTTGTAAATCCATAAATATTGGATCTTTTGTGATCCTCATCATGGATAAACTAGCATGGTCTTGTCAACTTAATGCATCTTCCACCTTTTTTGCTTTCCCAGGGTGGTAATGGATTGGGCAGTCGTAATCCTTAATCATATCCAACCATCTTCTTTGACGCATATTCATCTCCTTTTGTGTGAAAATATACTTTAAACTTTTATGATCAGTATAAATATCACACCTTTCACCATAAAGGTAATGCCTCCAAATCTTTAATGCAAAGATTACCGCAGCTAACTCCAAATCATGTGTTGGGTAATTTTGCTCATGGATTTTCAACTGTCGTGAGGCATAATCTATCACCATGTCATTTTTCATAAGAACACACCCCAATCCCTTCTTGGATGCATCACTGTATATCCCAAACCTTTCTCCACTACAAGGCAGTGTGAGCACAGGTGCACTGGATAACCTTCTTTTCAACTCCTTTAAATTCCCTTCACATTCCTCTGTCAAAACAAACTTAACTCCTTTCCGAGTCAACTTGGTGAGTGGGTTAGATAATCGTGAAAAATATTTTACAAAACGTCGATAATATCCAGCCAAACCAAGAAAACATCGGATCTCAGTTACTTTAGTTGGTCTCGACCATCTTTCGATAACCTATGTTTTTGCTGGATCCACAGATATCCCCTCTTTTGAGATTATGTGACCCAAAAATGAAACTTTTTGAAGCCAAAATTCACACTTGGTAAATTTGGCATAAATCTTCTCCTTTCTCAGGGTCTTCAATATAATTCTCAAGTGATCTTCATGTTCTTCCTTGCTCTTTGAATAGACAAGAATATCGTCTATAAAGACTACCACAAATTGATCAAGATAGTCTCTAAAGACTCTATTAATCAGATCCATGAAGATAGCAGGGGCATTAGTAAGACCAAATGGCATCACTATAAATTCATAGTGTCCATACCTTGTACGGAAAGCCGTCTTTGGTATATCCTCCCTTTTGACCCTTAATTGATGATACCCTGAATGAAGATCAATCTTGGAAAAGTATTGAGCTCCACGTAGTTGGTCAAATAAGTCATCAATGTGTGGGAGAGGATATTTGTTCTTGATAGTGATCTTGTTAAGTTCTCGATAATCAATGCAGAGTCTCATTGATCCATCTTTCTTCTTAACAAATAGAATAGGTGCTCCCCAAGGTGACGCACTAGGGCATATGAATCCCTTATCAAGATTCTCTTGGAGTTGCTTCTTCAATTCCTGCAACTCAATTGGGGTCATTCTATAAGGTGTCTTTGAAATAGGCAAAGCACCCGGTACGAGTTCTATTGAAATCTCAACTTCACAATTTGGTGGAAGACCCGGTAATTCCTCCGGAAAGACATCATCAAACTCCCGTACGATGGCAATATTCTTAATCGAGAGTTTCTCACCAACCATTTGAGATAAATAACCTTCATTTAGTGGAATCAATACTCATAAAATGGAAGAAATTTCCACTACAAGGTTATGTTCATCCTTGCATTGATAGACGATCATAGATTGATTTGGGATATGAAATGTGACTTCCTTTCTTTGGAAATTGATATTAGATCCGTATAAAGAAAGCCAATCCATGCCAAGAATCACATCGAAATCCACTAAAGGAAGGATCACCAGATTTGCAGGATGCACTTTCCCACAAACTTTGATCGGAGAAGAATTATAAACTTTTGATGTGATTGATGTGTCATTAGGTGTTGTCACAACTGACTCAAAAACTAATTGTTGAGGTAATAAGGTGATACCCTTAGAAAATTCTTCAGAAATAAAAGAGTGGGTGGATCCAGAATCAAATAAAACATTTTCTACTTTAGAGTGGATGGTAAGTGTACCTTTCGCCACATCGTTATCGTACTCCACATCGCTGATAGAAATTGCATGTGACTTTCCTTTGTCTTTAGCCTTAAGAGTTTGTTGACGTCGACCATCATCATCAACCCTTGGATTTGGGCATTGATTGGCATAATTCCCCATCTCCTTGCACTTGAAACATTGAATTGTAGTAGGTTCATTCTGTGTATCCCTTCCTTTGTTTGCATCATTAGACATCTTCTTCCCATTATCGCGGCATTCAAATTCCCGATGACCTTCCTTTCCACATTTGAAACATTTACTTGTCCCTTTAAGACAACTCCCTCCATGTTTCTTTCCACACTTTGAGCATAAGGGAAAGCTCATCTTCTTTTCAGTGTGCTCTTTATATTTTCCTTTGAATTCCATTTTCCTCTTCTTATCAAACCCATATGACTGATGGGTTACTCCAATCTCTATCTTGACTTTGAGAGCACATCGAACGATTTCCTCGTAGCTATTGAAGTCCCTTATGGATAATGCCCTTTGAAGACTTGGTTGTAAGCCACTAAAGAATCGATCGATCTTACTCTTAGGTTGGATAATAATACCAGAAGCGTACCTTGCAAGTCTTGTAAAATTTGCTTCATAGGTACCAACAGATTCATCATCCCTTTGCTTCAGTTCAAGAAACTCTTTCTCCATCTTTGTTCGGAGAATATGAGGGAAGTACTTATTGAAAAATAAGTTCTTGAACTCGTCCCATTCCATGGACTCAATTTCATCTCTTTGCCTCATATTCTTAATAA
Organism: Viscum album; assembly: GCA_963277665.1. Taxonomy (NCBI): domain Eukaryota; kingdom Viridiplantae; phylum Streptophyta; class Magnoliopsida; order Santalales; family Viscaceae; genus Viscum; species Viscum album. The sequence continues at coordinate 760,788,214 of OY728167.1, forward strand.
GATTCCACCATTGATCAGCATCTCCTTCCAAACGATACACTGCTAGGATGACTTTATCATGTTCAGAACATTGAAGAACTGAAAATATCTTTTCAGTAGTACTAATCCATTGTTCAGCAACTAATGGATCAGTAGACCCACTGAAAGAAGGTGGATGCTGCCTCATGAAGGATTCAACAGAATGTTTCTCCTTCCTTTGCTCATTTGGAAGTCCTGCATGATTCATAGCTTGAGAAAGTTGTGTGAGCATGGCTACAAGATTTTTCATTCCAGCTCCCATATCATTTGGTTGCTAAGGGGGACAATCATTGCATTGCCCATCGCATTCCGCATTAACACGGTTCCTTCGGGTTCTAGCCATTGACTAAAACCAAGAAGAATAGTGTGAGCAACACTAATTATAATAGGAAAACCACATTATTTAAGAATAAAATTTTCACGCTTAAGGTCTTATCCTAGGTTATTCATGGACATTTCTAAAATACTAAGATTGTGTTCTATGCTTAGACTTATCCTTATGGTTCTTACTAAGGCTTTCACATCATAGTTTCCAAAGGTTGACTATACCTTTCCTCTGATACCAACTATAACGACCCATACTTTACATACATTGTTAATACTTCAAAATTGAAGCACACTTATTAAAACATATGACAAAACCACAAAGGACTGTATAGGTATAGTGTCTTTAGAAACTGGGAAACATAAACAACTGGTTCATAAATCTTCTACAGTGTCTCCCATTTATTTCATCATATCTAGGGTCCCTTTTAGCATATTCTACTTAATATCCATCTTCCTGACCTGGGGAAAAGAAAACATACAAATAAGGGTGATCTCAAATGCTCAGCAAGGTCAAATAAAGGAAATAATAATCATATCATATCTTCTTGAAAATCATAACCTGCAAAAGAGATCATAATATCTTAACACGGAATAAATCATAGAAGTGAAAATGAGATCCCCATAATCATAACATAAAACTTGAAACTTTGTGGCATGCACACATAATCATGGAAAATTATTTCTTGTTAGTCATGACTCATTTCCAAGACTATCTTAGTGGACAAAGTCCATTTCGGAACCGAGTTCACTCCTCGTTTCAGTCCTGTATCACTGAACCGAAATAACCTTCCGTTCCAGCCATGTCTATCTCATGAGATATAAATCTTTACCCAATGCATTGGAGGGAGATATAGGTCCCACCCATCTTATAATGAATCCTTTATTATGTGTGCCACAAAATCATAAATCATACATCATTGCATAACCCATGTAATAAAAATGGGAATCTTAAACATCGTGACATCATAAAACATTTCATATAAGATAACGGAATTCATAAAAATAATTCCATCACAATATAATCAAATCAATATAATAATAGGGATAAAAACAGAACCCTTTATTATCTTAGATGGAAAATAATTTTGATAAAACACTTGAACTCCATTCTTGAGTAAAATATCATTTCTTCTTCAAAAACACTTTTCCTTTCTTAACATGTCATACAATTTTAAACTAAAAGAAGTTGATTAAAAATAAACATGAAAACTTGTAAAGGAAGCTTCTTGGAAATAATGTTTTAAAAATCCATTCATGGCGTATAAGTTAAAAAAAACATTCTTCTCGTACTTTTGTCGGAAAAGTCAAAAAGTACCTCGTATGAAAACGACAAAAGATACCTTTCATATCATTTACAAAAAACTCACTGAAGGGTAAAATTGGATATAAACTATTGTAGAAGGATGGAAATAATATTACATATTGAGGGAACATGGATGTGGATGATAAAATACACCCCAGTAATTACCAAAGTAAAAACAATCTCGGATAAAAGTGAGATTGTGATATTTTCCCTTACCTTAGGTCCGATTTGCTTTGTACGTGTCCGAAGCTCCTCTTCTTTGAAACACCTCTTTGAATCCTCCACTTAGGGAACTAAGATTGGTCTTTTAAGAAGACCATGACCTCTAGGATTATTCTAGGGAAGTGGAGAAGGGATTTTGGCAGGGGTTGGCCGATCTTGAGTGCTCAAATTGGTGTGAGGAGGAGGGGGAGGAGGTGCCCTTTTATAAGGGAGGAGAGGGGCACCTTAGGAATATCTCAAAATATTATTTTATATTAAAGTCAAAATCGGTTTATAATGGTTCCAAAGGGTCTTATTTCGAAGGTAAAGTGGGGATGGGTCGAAATCCTATCAACTAATAGGATTTAGACAAGTTTAGGTTATTATTTTAACCTTATCAATTAGATTTAACTCTAAGTTAAATAATTTAACTTTTACCGTGACTTTTTGTTTTCTTACACTATATAGTTAATACACTTACTATAACATGCCAAACGAATCCCAAGTTGTTTATTATTAATATATATATATCTTTATCTAAGTCATTTGGCCGAATCTTATATTTTTAGGAATAAAATAACTATTAATAATATAATATTTGATTTAAAAACTATTTTGTGTCAATTTTGACACTATTTGATATATGATTTTTGTAAAAGTCACAACAGACTTATATGTTCAAACCATGTTGATTAAATCAACACTAATATATCATAGTAACCTAGAAAATTAGTGGAATTCATAAAAAGTCTCAAATTACATTTATTTGAGCATTTATAACATCAATTATGTTAACATTTCCTTAAAAGGGTAATTACTGCATCATCGTTGAGTCATAAATAAATTAATTTATTTAAAGTCTAAAAATTATAAATAAAATATAATTATGTAGGAAATCGTTTTATCTTTCTAATGAATATTTATAGTCGAATTTATCTTATGTATAACCCCATATTAAAAATGTTTTAGTTATTATACTTTGATTTTAACTATTTTAACTATTCATTAAATAAAATAATATTAAATGTCATAATCTAATCCAAGTGGACCTAAATGGTCATATTATATTAATAAGGTTGTTTTTGGTCGAATTACACTTATCCAATAGAATTAGGACATGTGTTAGGGTAATAGTAATATCATATTTACCCTTAGATACCCTATTTACTATTAACCGCGGTAAAAAAAGTCAAAAGTTACTATTCACCAAAAAATTATTTTTATCTCATTGAACCACATTTTATTTACTGATATCAACCGTGTCTGTCGGATTTTTGAAATTTCATTCATAGAAGCGGTAAAATTAAGTTTTATGCAAAATTCAGTTTTTAACCTACCACTTAGTGGTTTCACTATTCACCAAAAATTGAAAGTTTTCAGAAAAATACCAGAATTTCACCCTAGGCTAATTTCGGTATTCCGAATCCAAAAATGAAGTCCATTTTGAAAAATAAAATTTATAAAATTTTAAAAAGTGGTTATTACTATTCATCACGGCTAGTTTTAATAATATTTTAATAGAATATCGTTGTTTAGTGAAACTCGGTATTGCGTACGACACAAGCTATCGAGGAAGGTCGTGATTTCGTGTAAAAAAAGCCAAGCAAGTGTTGTGTAGAAAAATATTCCTTTGATGATTTATATAACATAAAAGTCTCGGGTGTTACAAGAACCCTAATAAACCCTATAGAACTATATTAAACATAATAAAACACTAATAAACCCTAAAAAACCCAAAAAAATGCTAAACACATTATATAAACCCTAAAAACCACTACAATACCCAAACAAACCCTAAAACACACTAAAAACCCTCACAACCCCTATCAATCCAAAAAAACAAATAATCCCATAAACCCCCCAAAAAACCATTAAAAACCATCAGATACCATAAAAAACCATAAACACCCGTTAACAACCCTTAAAAACCCTAAAAAACTCTATAAACCATAAAAAGACATTAAAAACCTAAAAAGGGCTTCAAATACATACATAAACCCTAAAAAAGTCACTTAAACACTAAAATATGCAATAAAAACCCTAAAAACGCAACACAAACAAAAAAACGCAACATAAACCCAAAAAACACTACATAAACCATAAAAGCACTACATAAACCCTATATTTGTAACATACAACCTAAACAACACAACATACACCCCAAAAAATGAACCATAAATATTAAAAAATGCTACATAAAACCTAAAAACACAATATAAACCCAAAATAAATTACATGAACCCTAAAAACGTTACATAAACCCTAGAAAATGCAACATACATGCTACATCATCCCTAAAAATGCTACATAAACCCAGATAACATAACATAAACCCTAAAAAATGCTACATAAAACCAAAACCCTAAACACGCTACAAAAAACCCTAAAAACGTTTTATAAACCCTAAAAATGATACAGAAAACCTAAAACCTCTATGTAAACCCTAAAAATGCTACATAAACACTTAAAATGCTACATAAACTCGAAAAAAACGCATAAAACCCCAAACAACTCAAAAAACTGTAACAAACCCTACAACCCCTAACAAACCCTAACAAACCCTAACAACCACTAACAACCTCTAAGAACCACTAATAAAATATAATAATCCCTAAAACCCACTATTAAACCCTAAAAACCCTAATAAACACTAATAAATCGTAATAACCTATAATAAACCCTAAAAAACTCTATTATACCCTAATAAATGCTACAAAAGACCTATAACCACAAATATACAATAAAAACACTATTAAACCATAGTAAACCCTAATAATCACTAAAACCCCTAACAAACCTGACAAAACGCTACAAAAACCTCCAAATAATAGCCTACAAAACCCTAAAACCCACTAATAATCTCTAACAAACCCTAATTACCTGAAAATGAATCTTAAAAAACCCCAACAACCCCAAATAAATTATAACGAATCCTAACAACGCCAAATAAATCATAAAAAACTGAAAAAAACCATAACAAACCCCTAATAAACAGTAATAAACCCTAACAAAGCATAATAAACCCTAATAATTCTTAATAAACCCAAATACCCGTTACTAAACCCTAATAAATAAAATAAACCATAATAAACCATAATAAATCCTAAATAACCCTAAAAAGGGTTGATAAACCCTAGAAAAAGCTATTAATGACTACAAAAGCCCAATAAAACCCTAATATACAACAAAAAATGCTAATAAACTATAACAAATCCTAAAGAACTCTAATAAACCCTAAATAACCTTAATAAACCCTAAATAACAATATAAAACTCTAAAGAACACTAAAATACCCTAAAGAGCCCAAAAAAACTAAAACACGTTATATAAACACTAAAAACTGCTACAATACCCAAAAAACCCTAAAAACACTAACAACCCCTATGAATCCCATAAAAATAAATAAACCCATAAAACCCCCCCAAAAAACCATTAAAAAGCCACCAGATACAATAATAAACCATAAACACCCGTTAACAACCCTTAAAACCCCTAAAAACACTACAAACCATAAACATCCATTAAAACCCTATAAAAGGCTTCAAATAGATACATAAACCCCAAAACATCACATAAACCCTAAAAAATGCAACAAAAACCCTAAAAATGAAACAGAAATCAAAACACGCTACATAAACCCAAAAATTGCTACAAAAACCCAAAAATCACTACATAAACTCTAGAACTGTAACATAAACCCTAAAAAACACAACATAAACCCTAAAAAACACTACATAAACATTAAAAAATGTTACATAAAACATAAAAACACAATATAAACCCTAAAAACACTCAATGAACCCAAAAAACGTTACATAAACCCTAAAAAATGCAACATAAATGCTACATCACCCCTAAAAATGCAACATAAACCCAGAAAACGCAACATAAACCCTAAAAAATGGTACATAAAACCCAAACCCAAAACACGCTACCTAAACCCTAAAAACGTTAAATAAACCCTAAAAATGATACATAAAATCTAAAATTGCAAACTAAACCCTAAAAACTCTACATAAACACAAAAAATGATACATAAACTCTAACAATTCTACACAAACCTAAAACATGCTACAAAAACCCTAAAGACGCTTTAAAACCCTCAAAAATATTAAAACCTAATATACCATAATATAAAAAATTAAACCCTAATAAACTCTAATAATCCCTAAAAACACCTTACATTCCCTAAAATCCTATGAAACTCTACTCAACCCAAATAAAACCCCAAAAATACCTAATAAACCCTAATAAATGATAACAAAACCTAATAAACCCTAAATACATGTTATGAAAACCTAAACAACCCTAACCAACCCTAATAGACACTAATAAACACTAATAAACCCTAATAAACCCCTAAAATCCCCTAAAATTCATAATAAACCATAAATAAATCCAAATAAACCCTACTCAACCCTAACAAACCTTAACACACCATAATAACCCCTAGTAAAACCCTACAAAACCCTAATAAAGAAACAAATGCTAGTATATCTTAAAAATCCCTGGAAACCCTGAAAAACTCTATTATAACCGAATAATCCCTAAAAACTCTCACAAAAAAAAATGACCACAAAAAATAAAAACATGCTATATTACCTAAAAAGACCTAAAAACACTAATATAACCTAATAAAGGCAAAAAATACTAATATACCTTAAAAATCCCTAGAAATCCTAATAAACCATAATAAACTCAAATATAACCAAAGAAACCCTAAAACGCTCACAAACAAAAAAAACGCTCACAAACAAAAAAAACATGCTATATTATCTAAAAAGACCAAACAAACACTAATATAACTTAATAAAACAAAAAAAACTAATAAACCCCTAACAAACCCTAACAAACCCTAAAAGTTCCTAACAAACCCTAATAAGAACGAATAAACCATAATAAAACCCTATTAAAACCCTAAAAATACCTTCTCAACCCTAATAAACCTTTACACACCCTAACAAAACCTAATAAAACCCAACTAAACCCCAATCAACAAAAAAACATAAACAAACCATTAAAAAGCCCAAGAAACACTAATAAATCATAATAAATACAAATAAATGCTAAAACCCCATTAACAATGCTCACAAACACTAAAAACATGCTAATAAAACCTAAAAAGTCATAACAACCCCTCATATATATTAACAAAAACTAAAAAACACTCATATACACTAATAAAAACACTAACAAACCCCAGTAAACCCTAAAAATCCCTAACAAACCCTAATAATCCATACTCAACCCTAATAAAACCTTAAAGATGCCGACTCAACCCTAATAAATCCCTAAAAATACCTACTCATCCCAAATAAACTTTAACACACCATAATAAACCATAATAAACACAACTAAACCCTAAAAATGCCTAATATTCCCTAACAAACCTTGACACTCCATAATAAACTCTAATAAAGTCTTAATAACCCCCACCAAACCCTAAAAAATTCTACTATACCATTAAAAACCCTACAACCCTAAAAAAGTATAATAAATGTTAATAACAACTAAAAATCCTAAAAATGATAGTAAACCCTAAAAATACCTCTAATAATAGTAGTAGTAATAACGCACGTGCATGTGCATATTCATGTGCATGGTTTAAATAAAAAATCATAACACACGTGCATGTGCATATGCATGCTCATTTGCATGTGAATGATAATAAATAATAAATTATAAATAATAACGCATGTGAATTGCATGTGTATGTGCATGTGCATGTGCATGATAATAAATAATAAATAATAACGCAAATTCAAGTGCATGTGCAGTCTGGTTAATGCGTTTTTCCCTGGTTCATGGTATCCTCTTTTGGTGTTGCTGCTGGTGTTCTTTGGTGACGATGATGGCGTTACGCTTCAGTCTGGCGATGGTGTGGATGCAGTTTCCTTGGTTGGTTCGAGGGATTTGCGTGATATGCGTGATTTGCGGTGATGCTGGTTTGACTTTTGAAACTTGGTATGTGATGGCGGTCTCTGCGCGGTGATCTGGTTTTGGTTTTTTTTTATATTTGAATTTGGTAATGTGTGTTTTCTGGGGTATGCCTGGATGATGTAATGGTTCTGTTGGTTCCCACTTTCCCTCAAAGTGGGTTTTCAATAAAATAAAAAAATGTATTGTGGCAAGTGCATGTGCATGTGCATGGTAATAAACAATAAATAATAACAAAGTCTACAAGAATGTGCATTTTCATGTGAATGATAATAAATAATAAATAATATCACATTTGATAATAGTATAATGCAATTGCATTGCGAGTGCACGTGCATGAGAATAAATAATAATAACACATGTGATAATAGAGTAACGCAAGTGCATTTCATTTTCATGTGCATGG